>JABUQX010031943.1:0-10000 GCA_015478945.1 Trachelipus rathkii
GGAGAGGATCCGAACTAGTACCATTCATAAACAAATTTAAAAATGTAATTCGATTGGTTATACTCGCTATGTAATTTAATATATACTTATATTATATATATATATATATATATATATATATATATATATATATATATATATATATATATATATATTATATATATATACTATATATATAAATATATATATATATATATAATATATATTATATATATATATATATATAAATATATATATATATAATATGAGAAGAGTATATGCAAATATATACATAAATAAATATAGATATAGTTAGATATATATATTATACATAATGGCCAAATATATTTTATATATATTTTGTTTAAAATTATATATATATATATATATATATATATATATATATATATATATATATATATATATATATATATATATATATATATATATATTATATATTTATATATATATATATAATATATATATATAAAAAAAAAAATATATATATATATATTATATATATAATATATATATATATATATATATATATATTAATATATATTAGATATATATATTATATATATATATATTGAATATACTTTATATTCGTAAATGGAAATTTATTTAGAATACATAAGAAATAATAATATCAATACGTAGAAAAATGATAAAAAAAAAAAAATATTGGCAAGTTAAAAATGCCAAAAGTACTTGCAAGTACTTTGCAAATTTTCAAGTACAAGAGGTTGCAAGTAACAAGTACAATAAGCATTTATGGATTTTAGAAAACTGCAAGTACAAGTTCAAGTTCAAGTACTCCAAAAAATTACTTAAGTCCAAGTACAAGTACAAGTACTTGTACTTGAACCCAAGCCTGATAATATAAAGAGACATATAATTATATTAGTATATATATAAAATATATATATATATATATATATATATATATATATATATATATATATATATATATATATATATATATATATATATATATATCTATATTTTCATCATCATCATCATCATCATCATCATCATCATCATCATCATCATCATCATCATCATCCTTTTTCCCCCAAGACTGGGGGTAAGATGCGTTGCACGAATCGGAAAAGAGAAAATGACAAAAGTCGAAGAGAAAGCCCAGCCTTACCGCCCCCTCTATACCTATTAGTGAGAAGTCGTCGCAGTCAAAAAATCCACCCTAGAGCTCCACGGGACCGCGACGGACCCTCAATATGGCATATCGTCAAGTGTAGGGTTCATCCCCTGGCCCAGTGGGCCACAACCATACCTCCTCACAAAACCCCGCCATTCACTCCTGTTATGCACCTTTATTCTCGCCTCTGCCAAACTCACATTTTTCTCCTTCAAACATTCGTTTACGGACTCAATCCACTTTTTCTTCGGTTTCCCAACCGGTCGATTCCCAACACACTCACAACTATACATCCGCTTAACCAACCGACTGTCATTCATCCTTTCCACATGACCAAACCATCTCAACGTACTTTCATTTATTCTCTCATTTACCCCTTTCTTCACACTACATAACTCTCTAATACGTTCATTCCTCATTTTATCAATTCTTTTCACACCTAACACGCCCATAAGATTGTCCATCTGAGCACATTGAACTTTAGATCTATAACTCTTATTCCAGACCATAGCCTCACTACTATACATTAACACAGGTAACAACATACCTTCATGTAAGACCCCAGCGCACTCTAAACCTAGTTCCTTTACACCCACCAATGATTTAATTGCACCAGCCACCTTCCTGCCATTCACAACTTTCCTACTACACTCTGCATCATCCGTTCCCTTCTCATCCAACATATATCCTAAATATTTAAACTCAGACACTTGTTCCAGCTGCTCACCATCTAACATAACTTCACACCGAGGACTGTCCCCACTCACAATCATAACTTTACTCTTATCTACGTTTACTTTCAAACCCCTCCTTTTACACACCCTGCCAAATCTCTCTACTAATCCTCTCAAACTCCTCTCAGATTCACCACACAAAACCAAAGCATCAGCATATAATAGGTAGGGCACCCTCCACTCACCACCATTCTCCATCATTCTAACACCATTTCCTGCCACCCCCATCTCTAATTTTTTCATAACCCCATCCATATACAAATGGAATAACCAAGTAGACATAACAAACATCCCTGCCTCACTCCGCTATTAATATTAAACCAATCACTTTTAACACCATTTATTCTTATACACGCCTCACTATCGTCAAACTTTCTTTTGATTCCATTCAGAACCTACTCCACCAACACCACACATTACTAACACCTTCCATAGGGCTTCCCAATTAATCCTTTCATACGCCTGTTGCAAATCCATAAAACCTAAATACAATTTATTCATTTTCTCAGTCATTTGTTAAATTATATATATATATATATATATATATATATATATATATATATATATATATATTATATACATGTAGATATATATATATATAATATAATATTTATTCATATATATATATATATATATATATATATATATATATATATATATATATATATATATATATATATATATTATATATATATATATATATATATTTATAATATATATATAAATATATTATATTATATATATATATATAATATATATATTATATATATATTATTAATTATTATATATTATATATATATATATATAATATATATTTATATATATATATATATTATATATTATATATTATGGTCAGCGTCTGGATTAGCCGGTCATATGTATATTAAAAACTATTAATGCTAACAGTAAAACGGAATACATTGCTGGAATGCCTGGTCCAATTTTAGTCCTGGAAATGTAAAAAAAAAAAAAAAAAAAAAAATTCTAAAAAAATAAAAAAGCTACAGCGAAAAGGAATACATTTTTGGAATCCTGGTAAAATTTCACATAGGAAAATGTAAAAAAATAAAAAAATAAAAAAATTATTTGTTTAATAATTATAGTAATATGATTAGAGAGCCTATTTAGAGACCTTTTATTGGTTACTCGTTAAAATAAATAGACTTTCTATTAAATTTGCTTTTTTTTTTTTTTTACTAAAGAATACCCCAAGGGTATACACCGCATCGATGGCAGGAGTCAGGGTCTTCTTCGCTCGGCCTTCCGGGACTACGGGGTAGGACTAATTCCCCCCCTCCGGGGAGGGTCTCCGGAACCCCCGCTCTTTGGCATTTGGGTGTCGCGGGGGTTCCTCCGCCCCTCCCCTACGGGGTATGAAAAACGTCCCCCCCTGTGTTCCCCGTCGGCTCGAGCCCCCTAGTGTGCCGTATAAAGCAAAATTTAATAGAAAGTCTATTTATTTTAACGAGAAACCAATAAAAGGTCTCTAAATAGGCCTTCTAATCATATTACTTAAATTATTAACAATAATTTTTTTTTTTTTTTTTTTACATTTTCTTATGTGAAATTTTACCAGGATTCCAAAAATGTATTCCTTTTCGCTGTAGCTATTGTAGTTTTTGAGATTTTTTTTTTTTTTTTTTTTTTTTTTTTTTTTTTTTTTTTTTTTTTTTTTTTTTTTTTTCCAGATTAAAATTTGGATCCAGCATCCAGCAATGTATTTTCCGGTTTTATCTTGTAGCATATATAGTTTTTAAGATGAGCATATTACGTGCTTATATTCCAGACGCTGGCCTATAATAATATAAGTTATTTTTTTTTGTATTTATTATTATAGTATATAGTATAGTGTACAGTATTAGTAGAGAGAGTATTTATAAAAATATACATATTTGTATATTATATGATATATATATTATATATATATATATATATATTTATTAATAAATATATATATATATATATATATAATATATATCTATATATATTATTTATTTACCATCTCCCATGTAGGGCTTTCTCCCTGTCTGTTGGACCAGCATTTCCTTCCTTCTGTCAGGCCACGAAACTCTTGATCCTAAAGCACTCTAGAAAAACATTTGTTTTCACAATGGTTTCTGATGCCAGTCCTTGAGTTATACACTCAGGCAGGGTTTCATACTTTCAGTGAAACTAGCATGATCTTCCATTTGGCATCAAAACTAGTTCTCCCAGAGCTCTCCAGAAATCGTGGTTCTAGGTCGCATAAGATTCCAATGCTAGTCCAGGAGTTCTTCAAGCAAAAAAGTAAAGGACCGGGTTGCTAGCCCTGTCGCTCTAGAATTATACGAAGAAAGAAACACATTCCGGATCGTCCCAACCAATTCTTGAACACACTTGACCTATGTTTCACCTCTAGTCCTTCTCTTTATAAATACACCACCTTCACTCCTATTGGTAAATCTGACCACAACCTTATATCTCTTAATTTTGATACTTTCTCTCCAACAGCTCCATCCTGCCCTAAGCGTTCTTTCTGGCACTTTGATCGGGCCGATTGGGGGGCTTTGCGCTGCTTCTACGCTAACTATAATTGGAGTGACTGCTTTTCCTCTGGTGACAGCCTTCCGGCTTCTTGCTGACAAAGTGGGGGTGTAAATCGTTGATGGGATGAGCAGGTTCATTCCTTCTTTGCGACTAAATCTTTCTCTCCTCATAATCCATGGTTCGATCGTAATTGTTCTCTAGCCATTCAGGCTAGAGACAGTGCGTATCGGGGGTGGAAAAATTCTCGTTCTCCTATCACTCTTGCTAATTTTCATTCAGCTAGAAATCGTTGCAGGGATACTCTTCGACGAGCAAAGCAGGCTTTCATCAAACAAAAGTGTGCGCTCACCTCCTTGGTTCTCCTACTGACAAATCTTTCTGGCCTCTTGCAAAAACAATCTCCAACACTTCTGTAAATCTACCATTTCCTCCTCTTATTCCGATCTGATGGTTTCTGTTGCTAACTATCTCCACTGAAAAGGCCAATCTTCTTCGGCCTCCTATTTTCCTCTAACTCCACCCTGGACGATTCTGGCATACCTCTTCCTCCTCCTTCCTCTTCTCAGTGTCCCTATGCCTTTTTGCTGAGATTAACATTTGATCGGGTCATGGGCTCTTTGAAATTAACGAACGATAGGAAAGAAGGGTGGCCCCGGATGCATTTCTCCCGAGTTTTAAGGGAAGTGTGTTCCGGGTGCTGGCCTCTCCTCTCGTTCAACTATATTCTCAATGCCCAATACTAGCACTTTCCCTCAGTGTTGAAAGCGCGCATATGTCCAACCTATTCCGAAAAAAGGAAGCCGCTCTGATCCTACTAACTATCGTCCTCCCTATAGCTCTCACTTGTATTCTATGTAAGATCTTTGAAACCCTTCTCAACTGTCTCATTTCTTAGACCATCTTGAATCTCGTTCCTCTTTTCCGATCGCCATACGTGTTTCGGCGCTATAGGTCTACTGGTGATAATACTTTCCTATCTAACAGTTTATGGGTTTTTCCCACCCTTAGGAATTACGGGGAGAGAGCCTTGCGTGGTGGCGCTTGACAAATCCAAAGCATTTGAACCGGGTATGGCACGCGTCAACTGCTCTCGAAGCTCCCCTCCTTTGGGTTTCTTCCAAAACTTTGCTCATTCATTTGAAGTTTTATTTCAAATCGATCTCTGTCGCTTAGTTAATGGAGTGATTTGTTTTACTTTCCTGTTAACAATGATTTTCCTGAGATTTTCTGTTCTTATCTTCTACTTTATTCTTATTTTTCATTAACGATCTTCTCCCTCTGCACATCTATCTCTATCCATTCATCTTGCCGATACTCGACCCTTCATTCTTCCAACTCATTTCAATTCTGCTCCTTCTTTTACTTCTAGAATTGCCTCTCGTCTTAATCTTTCCGATTCTATTCTGCGCTGATTCTGGATAGAATTTTTTTTTCCACCTCCCTTCCCGGGGTGGGGGTCGTCCTCAACGCTTGTGAAATTTATTCTTTAAAAAACTCAACTTCTACAAATATCTGCCTCTCTAAGACACCTTCTAACTTTTCCTATCTCTATCGACGGTTCTCTCGTCTCTCCTGTTGACAATATAAACATCCTTGTCCTTAACATAAACAAAAAAATGTCTTGGAAACTCACATCACAATGGTTGCTAGGGCGGCCTCAAAGAAACTGGGAGTTCTGTTTAAACTGCGAGACTTTTTTTCCTCTTCAACAGTTACTCAGTTTAATCAAGGGTCTCATACGCCTGAATTGAAATACTGCTCTCATATCTGGGGGGGCTAAGGTTTCACCCAACTTTTGGATAGCGTCGAGTCAAAAGAAAAAAGACTTATAAACTGTCCTGTTCTTTCTAGTTCACTTGCCCCTCTATCTTTGCTGAGCGATGTTGGTGCTTTATCTCTTTTCTATAAGTGGAACCGTAGCGGCAAGTGCTCGAGGAACTTTCCACTCGCCGTGCACCACTTTTTAGACACCCACCTCGTAGCACAAGGGGTAACTGTGTTGGCAGCATGAGTTTTGTGTTGATATTAGCAACTCCAGAATAGTTCGCTGCGGTGCCTTCTTCTTTCCTGCCACCTATGTTCTGTGGAATTCACACCCATCTTCTGTGTTTCCTGCTAAATTTAATCTCCCTCACTTTAAGGCCCGCGTCTGTGGTCATCTGCGTAATTTGCCTTAGTTTGAATTTTTTGTTGGTGTTTAGCGCCCCTCCTTGAATAGGGCTTTGCCCGTGGACGGTGGTGATAACTGTAAAGTCTTCCATATGCTCCGACTGTCTCGAAATATACATTCTTATATTATATAATATATATATATATATATATAATATATTATATATATATATATATATAATATATATATATATATATATAATATATATATATATATATATTATATATTTTTATTATATATATATTATATTATTTATATTTCTTTATTTTTTTTTTTTACGCTTGGGTCAGTTTTTAATTTTTTTGTTTTTTTTTTATATTTGCTACTATATGATACCAACAATAAATTTTTCTGGAATCTAACATGATTCACAATTTCGAATTATTTTTTAATATTTTTAAAAATCACATTTTTTGTTAATATTGTTTTAAAAATGAAATATCTCGAACAAGTACGACCACTTACAGAAAAACCCAATTTACATTTATTTGGAATCAGCGTATAAAGCTTATTAAAAAAATGTAAAAAAAAACAAAAACATAAAACATTTTTTTTTCATAAATTAAATATCTCAAAACGTACGACACTTACAGAAAAACCAATCGCATATTTGGAATCAGCGTATAAAGCTTATTACAAATATGTAAAAATAAAAATAAAAAAAATAAATAATAAAATAAAAAAATAAAAAAATTAGGGGGCTCGAGCCGACGGGGGACAGAGGGGGGGACGTTTTCCATACCCCATAGGGGAGGGGCGGAGGAACCCCCGCGACACCCAAATACCAAAGAGCGGGGGTTCCGGAGACCCTCCCGGAGGGGGGGGAAATAGTGCCCTACCCTGTCGTTCCCCCGGAAGGTCGAGAGACCACGACTCCTGCCATCTTTGCGGTTTACCCTTGGGTATTCCTTTACTTAAAAAAAAAATTTTTTTTTTAAAAGTTGCGGATCCGTAAAACGTAACTGGTCCTATAAATTTTTTAATCATATATATAATTATATATATATATATATATATATATATATATATATATATATATATATATATATATATATATATATATATATATATATATATATATATATATATTCTTGTTAATTAATATATATAATTTATATATATATATATATATTATATATATATATGATCAAAAAAAGGATGGTATAACAGGTGGTTTTTTGGGTGTCAGGAGCAAAATGAGAATGGTAGGAAGGTAATTGATTTCTGTGAGGGGAGAGGTATGTGTGTGTAAGTAATAATCTCTTTAAACACAAGAGTATCCATAAGTATACTAGAGTTGGTGTAGGTAGAGTGATATCGAAGTGAAAAGTATGATTGATTTTGTGTTGGGGAAGAAGGAGATGTTGAAGTATGTGTTGGATGTTAAATCAGTGAGGGGTTTAGGAATGGGATTATCGGATCATTATGTTGTTCTATGTAAAATTAAGTTAGTGTGGACATTGATGGAGAGGAAGGTGAATAAACGGAAGGAGTGGTAAAATTATAAGAGTGAGAACCATTAAGTGAACAAGGTACATAATGATAAGTATGTAAGAACGCTCGCAAAGTAAATAAGTTGAATGTGAACAAGTTGAAACTGAATAAATCTGGAAGCAAATGAAGGAAGCAATTTGTTAGCAATGCAAAAGAAGTATGTGGGTGGTGCTAAAGTAGGAAGTTAAGAATGCTAACAGTGGAAGTAAGTGGAATGAAAGAGGTGATGCCAAGCGGTTAACAAGTAAAAAAGAGGCGTGGTTGAATGTACTAAACAGCAAATGATGAAGTTTCAAAAGACAAGATGCTGGGAATTATATAAGGAGGAAAAAAGGAATGCTAAAAGATGCATACGTACGAGAAAAGAAAAGGTAATGAACAGTTTGGAGGAGGGAATGGGGACATGGATGTCGTATATTCACAAGGGATGGGAGACTCTCTCTCATGAAGAAGGATAGGCCGGAAAGGGTTTAAGAATTAGAGATACAGTGGGAACCTGCTCACAGAAATAATGAATAGAGGATGGTGCTTATTTGTAGTGAATATTAATGGATTTTGTGAGTGGAGATGGTGAAATGAACACTTTTAAAAATCTGTATAATAATCGGACAGTATAAAGAGGTGATTAATGCCTGTGTGTGGGTTTGATGGTGCAAGAAGTAATAGGTATTTTTTTGGGGATAAGGTTATTAGCAAAGAGGAGGATAATGGTAGAGTGAGAAAGTTGAAGATTGGTAAATCTGCATAGATGAAATTACTGGTGAAAATGATCAAGAACGGAGGCGAAGATGTGACTGATTGGATCTTGAAGTTGTGTAATAAGCGTTTATGGAGGGTATAGTTTCGAGAGATTGGAGGAGGATGCAGTAATAGTCCCTTAAATAAGTATAAGGGAGATAAAGGAACTTGTAGAAATTATAGGGTGATTTTAGTTTTATTAGTGTTGTAGGGATAGATATATGCTTGGTATTTTTTGGTCAAAGAGAAGGCGCCCGAGTGACTGAAGGATTGAATTGGGAAGAACAAGGTGCGTTTTAGGAGTAGAGGATGTGTGGATCAAATCCTTACATTGAAGGCAAATGATAGAGAAAATGAGGGAGAGGAAGAATAAAATGGTATTTAGGTTTTATGGATTTTTGCAACAGGGGTATGATAGTGTTAATAGGGAAGGTCCTAATGGCAGGTGTTAGTGATATAGGTATAGTGTTGGTGATAAGGCTTCTGAATGGAATCAAAAAGTATGTATGACGATAGTGAGGCGTGTGTAAAGATAAATGGTGTCAAAAGTGATTGGTTTAGAATTAATAGCGGAGTGAGGCAGGGCTGTGTTTTGGTCTCCTTGGTTATTCAATTTTGTAATATGATGGGGTTATGAAAGAATTGAAGGTGGGCGTGACAGGAAATGGTGTTAGAATGATGGAGATGAGTGGAGGGTGCCTACCTATTATATGCGGATGTTTTGGTTTTGTGTGGCTGAATCTCAAGAGTTTGAAGAAGGATTGGTAGAGAGATTTGGCAAGGGTGTGTAAAAGGAGGGGTTTGAAAAGTAAAACGTAGATAAGAGTAAGGTTATGGTTGCTGAGTGGGACCAGTCCCTCTATTGTGAGTTTATGTTAGATGGTGAGCAGCAGAACAGTGTCTGAGTTTAAATATTTAGGGTAAATGTTGGATGAGAAGGGAAAGGATGATGCAGAGTTTAGTAGGAAAGTTGTGAATGGTAGGAAGGTGGCTGGTGCAATTAAATCGTTGGTGAATGTAAAGGGACTAAGTCTTTAGTGCGCTAGGGTCTTACATGAGGGTATGTTGTTACCTGTGTTATTTATTGTATAACAGTGAGCCTATGGTCTGGAATAAGAAGTTTAGATCTAAAGTTCAATGTGTTCAGATGGACAATCTTAGGGGCATGCTAGGTGTGAGAAGAATTGATAAAATGAGGAA
>JABUQX010031943.1:12500-48765 GCA_015478945.1 Trachelipus rathkii
CATTCACTATGACACTTACACTCACCATAGACACTTACACTTACATTTACACTTATACACATGTATAAACACACGGCCAACCCTTTGGTCTTCCATGGGTCAATTTTAGCCCATCCTAATTTTAGGCACTTAAACATTTTTATTAAAAACATATTTTTCATAGACCTTATAAAAAGCAGTAAATCAGTAAATCAATAGAGGTGTTACCTAACACCAAGAGGGGATTAGTATGCTTTTGTTTTACTGCTTTACTGCTTTAACTCATGTTTTACTGCTTTAACTCATGTTTTACTGTTTTAACTTATATGTTTTACTGCTTTAACTCACATATTTATTAACATTACATACCTTAAAGCAGTAAATCAGTAAATCAATAGAGGTGTTACCTAACACCTAGGGGGGATTAGTATGCTTTTGTTTTACTGCTTTACTGCTTTAACCTTTCCAATGGTTTTTTTTTTTTTTATTGCTTTATACTCAATGTTTTATTTCTGTTTTAAAGCTTATAATGTTTTTACTGCTTTTGTACGACATATTCATTAACATTACATACCTTAAAGCAGTAAATCAGTAAATCAATAGAGGTGTTACCTAACACCTAGGGGGGATTAGTATGCTTTTGTTTTACTGCTTTACTGCTTTAACTCATGTTTTGCTGCTTTAACTCATGTTTTACTGCTTTAACTCATATGTTTTACTGCTTTAACTCACATATTCATTAACATTACATACCTTAAAGCAGTAAATCAGTAAATCAATAGAGGTGTTACCTAACACCAAGGGGGGGGATTAGTATGCTTTTGTTTTACTGCTTTACTGCTTTAACTCACTGCTTTACTGCTTTAACTTTCTGCTTTACTGCTTTAACTTTCTGCTTTACTGCTTTAACTTTCTGCTTTACTGTTTTAACTTTCTGCTTTACTGCTTTAACTCATATATTTATTAACATTATGTTTTTTATTTTGTTTTAATACTTTTTATTTATTTTTATATTATTTTTATTTATTTTTATTATTATTTTTATTATTTTTATTATTTTATTTTTTTTATTTTTTTTATTATTACTTTGTGTATTTACTTCATGCCTATTGGTTATTATTATTTAGAACACACATCACACACACACACATACACACACACACACACACACCACACACACACACACTTACACTTATACACACATTCACTATGACACTTAACACACATTCACTATCTCACTTTACATTTACCCATACACACATACACACACACACACACACACACACACACACACACACACACACTTACACTTATACACACATTCACTATGATACTTATACACACATTCACTATGACACTTACATTTATCCATATACACTTACATTTACACTTACACTCACACACAGATTTACTTACACTCACACACAGATTTGACTTACACTCACCGCAGATTTACCTACACTCACACACAGGTTTACTTGTCACACACACAGATTTACTTACACTCGCACACAGAAGATTTACACACATACACACACACCATACACACCATCATCCACACACACACACAACACACACTCACAGACACACCCAGCGCACACTCACTTACACATAAAACGTATAATTTATTAAAACAATTTATGTTTTTTATTAAACACGTACATTTATATTACTCATTCAAAAATAACTAAAATTATTTTCAAAGTTTCTAAAACTTCTATAATAAAAATCAATCATTATCTTTGAACAAAGAATTTATTATTAACTGTTAATACTTTTTGTTTTTATAATATTTTATAACTATCAGTTTTAAAATAACTTTTAACTAAAATTTTTGAAAATTTTAATTAAAGAAGCTTTATTTTTACGTACCTTAAAGCAATAAATCAGAAAATCAGTAAGGCCAGCCCCTAGCACCCCTCTACATCAAGCTATGCACGTTTTGTTCTATTGACTTACTGCTTTTCATCATCATCTTTAGACATGTAATAAGTATAAAATCAAAATATAAGTTTCTTCTCTGCTAACATACTTAATTTTAAAAAATCTGGAAGGCCTACGTTTTTTTATTTAAAAATAACAATTTATTCACTTACATTTATAATTAATTCCTCGATGTTTATACTAAAAATATTTCAAAGTTTTTTAAATAATTCGGGCTTTCTTTATTATTATTATTATTATCTATGTACATTTGACAATCCATCACGAGAAAACACAACAACCGCACTCCTTACAGATACGAAACTGACCTCTCTCTGTAAAATGTGTTGAAATAACTACTTTAGGTCTAAATTTAGGATAATCCTTTTTGTAACCCGGGGCGATTTAAGCCTAATTCCAGGTCAAAATATATTTCAAACTGACCTTTTTCTGTAAAAATGTGGTGCAAATAACTACGTTAGGCCTAATTAGGCCTAAATTTGGATAAGCCTTTTGTAGACGGGCTAATTTAATCCTAATACAAGGTCAAAAGGTAATTCCCGTAAAGACAAGAATCATTGTTATTATTATTTTTATAAATATATTTCAAACTGAAACATGCTGGATCGGTAAGATCCTTTAAGCAGGTAAAAAGGAAATGTTTTCCTTACTTGTGATTGGTCGGAGTAATCCTTATCTCTATATGACCTCGTATGTGATTGATCGAGAATTATTTTATCGTCTTTTGAAAATTAACTTTGTTCTTTAAACTTGTATTTGAGCAGGTGTGTGTTGTTTTATTATCTTTTTATTACCCAACTCATTTTAAATCATAGTCATTTTAGCTGTTAAGCGGTGCACAAGTTAATCTGAATTCGTATTAAAAAGTGTTTTATTTTCTAAGTGTATATCATATTTATAATAAACTACTACAATTGAGGAATAATTAGTTAATTTCACTAAATAGATAATAATTATTCACTAGTTCAATAACTAACCGACCAGGGCTCAGCAATGAGCCCCACCCGCAAAGGCAGTCAACCCGCAACCGCTGGTGCGTCCCGCCGCGTCCCGTCCGCCGCGTGCGCCCGCAGGCGCAATATTCCGCGCGAATGAAAAATATATATATATATACTATACATATAATTATTATCTATATTATTATATATATATATATATATATATATTAATTATTATATGATAAATAGTATATATAATATATTATTCATATATATATATATATATATATATATAATATTGTGTGTGCGGGTGAGTGTAGAGTTGTCTATGGTGAAACGTAAGTGTCTATTGTGTAACTGTGCGTATGGTTGAAATAAGCAGATTATAGTGTAATGTAGTGTAATAATGTAAGTGCAAGTGTCTATGGTAAGTGTAACTGCTTATAAGCTGAATCATCAATATAGGTGGTATCAAAGATGACGCCAACAAAGATGAGTCATCAAAGATGAACCACTAAAGCTGAGGTACCAAAGCTAAGTTATTAAAGTTGAGGCATCAAAGCTGAGGCATCAAAAGCTGAGGTATCAAAGTTGAGGCATCAAAAGCTGAGGCATCAAAGTTGAGGCATCAAAACTGAGACATCAAAGTTGAGGCATCAAAAGCTGAGGCATCAAAGTTGAGGGATCAAAATATCGAGTGGGTGGGTGCATATGTGTAAGTGTGTATGTGTGTGTGTGTGTGTGTGTGGTGTGTGTGTGTGTGTGTGTGAGTGTGTGCATGTGTGTTCTAAATAATAACAATAGGCATGAAGTAAATAACACTGAGTAATAATAATAAAATAAAAATAAAATGTTTTAATAAATTATAACGCTATATGTGTAAGTGAGTGTGCGTGTGAGTGTGTGTGTGTGTGTGTGTGTGTGTGTGTGTGTATGTTGTGCGTGTGTGTTTGTGTATGTGTGTTCTAAATAATAATAACAATAGGCATGAAGTAAATAACACTAAGTATAATAATAAAATAAAAATAAAATGTTTTAATAAATTATACGTTATATGTGTAAGTGAGTGTGCGTGAGGTGTGTGTGTGTGTGTGTGTGTGTGTGTGTGTGTGTGTGTGTGTGTGTGTGTGTGTGTGTGTGTGTGTGTGTGCGTGTGTGTGTATGTGTGTTCTAAATAACAATTCGCGCGGGAATATTGCGCCTGCGGGCGCCCGCGGGGGGCGGGAACGCGGAAATATTGCGCCTGCGGGCGCACGCGGCGGGCGGGGACGCGGCGGGACGCACCAGCGGGTGCGGGGTTGGCTGCCTTTGCGGGTGGGGCTCATGCTGAGCCCTGGTGTTTAGCTTATGAACTAGTGAATTAATTATTATCTATTCTAGTGAAATTAATAATTATTCCTCATAGAAAGATTAAATAATAAATATGATATACACTTAGTGAAAAATAAAACACTTTAAATACGTATCAGATAACCTTGTGCACCGCTTAAACAGCTAAAATGACTATGATTTTAAAATGAGTTTGGGTATAAAAGATAATAAAACACACACCTGCTCAAATACAAGTTTAAAGAACAAAGTTAATTTTCAAAAGACGATAAAATAATTCTCGACCAATCACATACGAGGTCATATAGAGATAAGGATTACCCCGACCAATCACAAGTAAGGAAAACATTTCCTTTTTACCTGCTTAAAGGATCTTACCGATCCAACATGTTTCAGTTTGATAATATATTTATAAAAATAATAATAACAATGATTCTTGTCTTACGGGATTTAACTTTTGTACTTCGGTATTAGGATTAAATCCGCCTGTGATACAAAAAGGCCTATCCTAAATTTAGGCCTAAATTTAGGCTAAGTAGTTATTGCACCACATTTTTACAGAAAAAGTCAGTTTGAAATATATTTTGACCTGGAATTAGGCTTAAATCGTCCCTGGTTACAAAAAGGATTATCCTAATTTTAGACCTAAAGTAGTTATTTTTTAAACACATTTTACAGAGAGAGGTCAGTTTTGTATCTGTAAGGAGTGCGGTTGTTGTGTTTTCTCGTGATGGCTTGTCCAATGTAACATAGATAATGAATAATAATCATAAAGAAAAGCCCGAATTAATTTAAAAAACTTCTGATAAGTATTTTTAGTTAACATCGAGTGAATAATATTTAGTCGTAAGTGAAAAATCGATATTTTTATATAAAAACTTAGGAATTATTTTTTAATAAATACATGTTATGTTAGCAGAGAAGAACTTATTTTGTTTATTTTTATACTTATTACATTGCTAAAGATGATGTAAAGCAGTAAGTCAATAGAACATAAACGTGGCATAGCTTCTGATGTAGAGGGGTGCTAGGGGCTTGCCTTACTGATTTACTGATTTATTTCTTTGCTTTAAGGTACGTAAATATATGTTTTTAAAATAAATTTTAATAAACTTGAGGATAAATTGTATAAGGATTTTTGATAGTTATAAAATTTATAAAAAAAAAAGAATTAAAAGTTAATAATAAATTCTTTGTTCAACGATAATGACTGATTTATTATAGAAGTTTTTAAGAAACTTGAAATCATTTTAGTTATATTTTGAAATGAGTAATATAAATGTACGTGTTTAATTAAAACTTAAAATGTTTTAATAAATTTATACGTTATATGTGTAAGTGAGTGTGCGTGTGTGTGTGTGTATGTTGTGTGTTGTGTGTGTGTGTGTGTGTGTGTGTGTGTGTGTGTGTGTGGTATGTGTGTAATCTGTGTGCGAGTGTAAAGTAAATCTGTGTGTGTGCAAGTAATAAATCTGTGTGTGAGTGTAGGTAAATCTGTGTGAGTGTAAGAAAATCTGTGTGAGTGTAAGTAAAATTCTGTTGTTGGAAAACTAGATTCAAATATCTAATAGACTATTTTATGAATGAAAAGTGTCCATAGTGAATGTGTTTATAACTATCTATTAGTGTATATGTATAAAACGTGTAAGTGTGGTGTGTGTGTGCACCGCATGTGTATAAGTGTAAATATAAGTGTCTATGGTGAATGTAAGTGTATAGTGAATGTGTGTATAAGTGTTATAGTGAATGTGTGTGTGTGTGTGTGTGTGGTGTGTGTGTGTGTGTGTGTGTGTGTGTGTATGGTGTGTTCTAAATAATAATAACAATAAAGGGCATGAAGAAATAACACTAAGTATATAAAATATATAAAAATAAATATAAATAATAAAAATATAATAAAAAAATAAATAAAAATAATAATAAAAATAAATAAAAAGTATTAAAACAAATAAAAAACATAATGTTATTTAAGATAAGTCTAAAGCAAAGTTAAATCATAAAGTTAAAGCAGTAAAGCAGAAAGTTAAAGCAGTAAAACATATGAGTTAAAGCAGTAAAACATGAGTTAAAGCAGTAAAACATGACTTAAAGCAGTTAAAGCGATAAACAAAAGCATACTAATGTCGCGTCCCCTCGTTTTGGTGTTTAGGTAACGCCGTCTATTGGGATTTACTCTGATTTATGCTGCTTTATAATGGTATGTAGAGTTTGTGGTGTGTGTAATGAATATGTGAGTTAAAGCAGTAAACATATGAGTTAAAGCAGTAAAACATGAGTTAAAGCAGTAAAACATGAGTAAAAGCAGTAAAGCCGTAAAACAAAAGCATACTAATCCCCCCTAGGTGTTAGGTAACACCTCTATTGATTTACTGATTTACTGCTTTAAGGTATGTAATGTTAATAAATATGTGAGTTAAAGCAGTAAAACATATAAGTTAAAACAGTAAAAACATGAGTTAAAGCAATAAAACATGAGTTAAAGCAGTAAAGCAGTAAAAAAAAGCATACTAATCCCCCCTAGGTGTTAGGGTTACACCTCTATTGATTTACTGATTTACTGCTTTAAAAGTATGTAAAATTTAAAAAAATTGGGAATTAAAGAAGAAAAAAATAAAATTAAAGAAAAAAAACAATGAGTTAAAGCAGTAAAACATGAGTTAAAGCAGTAAGCAGTAAAACAAAAGCATATAATCCCCTCTTGGTGTTAGGTAACACCTCTATTGATTTACTGATTTACTGCTTTAAAGTCTGTAAAGTATATTGTTTTTTATAAAAATGTTTAAGTGCCTAAAAATTAGGATGGCTAAACTTGACCCATGGAAACCAAAAGGGTGGCCGTGTGTTTATTACATGTGTATAAGTTAAATGTAGTTGTAAGTGTCTATGGTGAGTGTAAGTGTGTATAGTGAAAGTGTGTATAAGTGTAAGTGTGTGTGGTGTATGTGTGTGTGTGTGTTTTGTGACCGCTTGTGTATAGTGTAATGTAAGTGTCTATGGGTAAATGTTAAGTGTCATAGTGAATGTGTGTTAAGTGTCATAGTGAATGTGTGTATAAGTGTCATAGTGAATGTGTGTGTGTGTGTGTGTGTGTGTGTGTGTGTATATAAGTATAAGTGTGTATGTGTATGAGTATGTGTGTGTGTGTGTGGTGTGTGTGTGTGTGTGGTGGTTTGTGTGTGTGTGTGTTGGTTTGGGTGTGTGTGTGTGTGGTGTGTGTGTGTGTGTGTGTGTGTCGGTGTGTGTGTGTGTGTGTACGCGGATGGAAATAAGTTAGGATAGATCCATACAGGTCAGGTTCACCAATGACCTCATGTTAAGCACAGATACCTACCAAAAGGCTAGGCATCATTATCCTGGATGAGCTCCAAGGGGGGCGGAGGCTAGGTGGCAGGAGTAAGGATAGGTGTAGGCCTAGGTTATAGGTGTACGCTAGGTTAGGTTAGTTAGGTTAGTTAGGTTAGGTTTAGGTTAGGTTAGGGTTAGTTATGTTAGGTAAGGTCTAGGTGTAGGTGTAGGTGAAGGCTAGGTGTAGGCTGGGTATAGGGTATCCGGCAAGGTCAATGTCGAAATATCATGGTCAAAAAAGGGTTAATATATATATAACTACCTCTCTCTCTCTCTCTCTCTCTCTCTCTCTCTCTCTCTCTTATATATATATATATATATATATATATATATATATATATATATATATATATAATATATTATATATATATATAAAATATAAAATATATAAATTATTTATATATATAGTATATATATATATATATATTATATATATATATATATAATATATATATATAAAATGCAGAAATGAAAATTTCCAGATTTAATTTTAGAAAAGTATGGAAATAGCTATTTCCAAAATTTTTGTATGCATAAAAATGATTTATATATAAGTAACATTTGTTTATATATTAAAGGGCATTCAGACGGAGCCCAATTAGTTAAGTCCAATACACTTCCTTAAGAGGCTACGGGTCGAGTTCCAGTTCGGTTAGTGACATGGAGAAGTCACTTTTTTAAATTCCCACAATTCCTTTGTTCATTCTTGTGGGTGGGATGATTCGCATCAGAAGATAGAAGATGTTATGCGCACGCGCATGATACATATACATGTATGCGCAAACGCATGACTAAGTAGTAGTATAAAATGACATGTGGCGACCATTCCTTAAAGAAGGCCCAATGGGTTCAGGATACCTGTGAAACCTTCCAGAAGAGTACAAGAGCAACTATATATATATATATATATATATATATATATATATATATATATATATATATATATATATATATATATATATATATATATATATAATATATATATAAATATATAAATATATATATATATTATATATATATATATATATATATATATATATATATATATATATATATATATATATATATATATATATTCAATGAAATTTATGGTATAGGGGATTGGGAATACCTTCTTGGAGAGCACAGACAGATAAAGCAGTCACGGTGAATGGAATGGGTATAGAGATACGGTGAATGAGACGGGGTAGGAGGGAAGGACTGGGATGATGAGGGTGTGTGTGTATAAGGGGGAGTGTATGTGTCTATGGATGCATTCGTGGATATTAAAATACATTCATGAGTTATAGAAAAACGAGGATGCGAAACAGCGAAAAAAACGGTCCGGCTTGGTGCGGTGCGGTGCGGTGCGGTGCTGCGCGGTTCGGCGCGGTTCGGCGGGGCCTTGCGGTTAAGCGAAAACGCGTTGGTGAACTCCGAAACGCCCCCCCACCCTTAAGGGGGGTGGGGGAAATCCGCGAAAAAAAAAAATAAATAAAAAAAAAAAAAAAAATAAAAAAAAAAAAAATAAAATCTAAAAAAATAAAAAAACACCCATGAAGGTAGCTGAGTAAAAAATTGGGCCCAAAAAAGTTCAAGGTCAGGTAAAAATACCGTTGGTCAAAATGACCAACGGTCAGTCAAGGTCAAAAAGGGGGCGGAGCTACGTTGTCCAAAATGCCTCCCCTACTACTTGCGACGAGTCCTTACTAATTAAGGCTGGGCTTTCTTTTCGACTTTTGTCATATTCTTCAACTGCTTTTCTTTTCTGATGTTTGTTACGCACCTTACCACCAGTCTTGGGGAGAAAAGGTAGGTGAAGAAATATTATATGTATAATATATATATATAATTATAACATATATATATTCTATATATAATATATAATATATATAATATATATACATTTTCCAACATGATTATGTAATGTAATGGTCAAATTTTCAAATTATAAAAAATAATATTATTTATATATATATATATAATATATTTATATATATATATATATATACTATATATATATATATATATATATATATATAATATATAAATATATAATATCAAGATATGTACATATAAAAAAAATGAAAAGATTTCCCATTAACATACAGTAATATTTTCTCTATTTTCCATTTTCATATTTTATATTTCCAAAAATAAATATATTTAATATAGATGTATATATTATTATAGTTATATTATATATATAATATATATATAGATAATTTAGAAATTTTTGAATAAATTATATTATATAAATATATATAATATTATATATATATATATTATATATAATATAACATATATATATAGTATATATATATATATATATATATATATATATATATATATATATATATATATATATATATATATATATATATATATATATATATATATATATATAATATATTATTTTATTGTTTATATATATAATATATATATATATATATATAGTAACGTATTATTATATATATATATATATATATATATTATATATATATATATATATATATATTATTACTATACTATATATATATATATATATAATATTATATATATATATAATATATATATAAATATATATATATATAATAATAATAATAATAATCAGATCATGTGAAATATAATAATTATATGCCTTAGACTTAGAGCACTAATAAAACTACTTTATATATTGTATACCTCTTTTAACATATTGTATTTACTGTATTTTAATGCTCAATACCCTAAAAAGACTTGATATATATGAAAAATAAGTAATTTAAAAAAAAAAAAAAAAAAAAAAAATTTTGCCTTAATGGTTTTTTTTTAAAAAAAAACGTGTCTTTTTTTTAAAAAAAACGAACACGTTTTTTTTTTAATCCCAACCCTAGTTGCATGTATGTATGTGTGTGTGCTTATACGCGCGTACCTAAGTGTGTGGTTATTTGCTCGTGTTCCATTGTAAGTGCGTATGTGTGTGTATGTGCGTCCGTACGTGTGTTCTCCATTAAATTATTGATTTTCTGAGATTTAAAATTACCACCTGAAAAAACAAAGGACTAGCATTTAAAAATACGGATTTCTCTCCATGCCCTAGTCTTCTGCCAATCGAAAATAGTAACATAAATTGATCCAGTTTAGTTCTTTCACTGAGTTGGTGTATATTACATTGAACGACTGAACGAGGCTTCACCAGAAGCGAAAGCTATCGTCATTCATATCTCTCCAATGTAACGAATGGAATTATTATTGATTTTGTTTTACTTTTTATTATTTTTTAAAAATAAGTGTACTCATATTGTAGTAAATAAATTTTAAATAAAGATTTTGCTTGCAACCAAGGGTAAATAAAAAATTCACTATATATATATATATATATATATATATATATATATATATATATATATATATAATATATATATATATTATATATATTATATATTATATATATATATATATATATATATATTATATATTATATATTATATAATATTAATATATATATACTTCATGAGCCGCCGTTAGGGCAAAATTTAGGGGTGCAATATATATATATATATATATATATATATATATATATATATAGTATATTATACTATTATATATATATATATATTATAATATATATATATATATATATATATATTATATATATATATATATTTATATATATATATATATATATATATATATATACGGTATATTATCTTATAGTATAGTGTATTCAAAGTTTTGAATTATAAAATAAATGATAATCCCCACATAACCCCAATATTTATAAATACTTCAAATTTACGAAAACTTTTATTCCTAAACGAGTATAACTAGTAAGAAGTCTTATATATATTATTATATTATAGATAGTGTCTCCTTTTTAGCTTGAAAATAAGAATTTAATATTTCTTTTTTCTTTCCCAAGATCAGTTATAGTATCCTCTATCAATTGATGTTTTAGACTTTTCCCCCATAAATGCTTAGTAAACATAGTACATTTAATCTTTCGTTGGAATTAGTTGACCTTAGCCACGTTTTAAAGCGTCGTAAGGTACTAAACGGCCTTTCAATTATACAAGTAGTTGGTGGAAGTGGAAATACTTTGTTAGCTTGTGCAACTACTGGCAAAAATGTGCAGTGATTTTGTAATGTGCTGTAACTCATTTTCTCATCTATTTGTTCCCTATCTGATTCCTTCCAGAAATTAAACCAAGATTTTGCTAACCAATTAGGTTGCCAATGTTATATTCAATTGCAATGAATTAATTTTTTTTAAATATTCCGATTTGATTAATTTTCTTATTTTAACTGGGTGCAAAATGTAGAGAAAGTATATAGATGTTATATTGTGTTCCGAAAATATGATACTCAGACATGAAATGAGAGAATCAAGGTAAGTTATAAATAGTGAAACTCTGGAGCAATCCTAGCAGAGCTTTTTGATATCCCTAAGGCTGGGATTCTTTTGGATTCTGTATGTGGTAATGAAAAATTTTCACAAAATTTCTTAGATTTTTTTAAAATTTCTTTAAAAATAGGCTGCATACCTTCACTTTACCGGCTTTTAAAATATTTAAAAGTTTTTCTATGTGACAATGAACCTCATCCAAATTTATTATTTTAGTTTGAAGAATATTTGCTTTAGGCTCCACATATGAACTATATTTCATCATAATTATTAAACAGATGAGAAATGTAGGACTTCCTTCTTCTGATGAAAGCTGACATGCTGAAGTTCTTGTGGCTTTCGTTATATCTGAATCAGATGAGAGATTTTCTAACGATAAATTTATTTCTCTCAAATGTTCAAAAAATATTATAATTGATTTATAATTGGCAGACCCTTGTGTTTCGCATAACAATGGTATATTTGCTACCAAATTTCTGCGTGACGTACTTTCGCGAAAAAAGTTTACGAATTGCTTTACAATTCCAACAGTGTTTTGAAATTCTGGAACAGCATTTAGGTAATTAATTACTAAATTTAAACAATGAAAAAAATTTGGCTTTAGGGTACTGATCTCTTATTAACTTTTGAATTCCATTTTCTTTGCCAGCCATGGTGGAGCACCCATTAAACCTAAGTTCACCAAGCTTGCTCATATTTAAATTGTATGCATCTTGTGTAGTAGACAATATAGCACTTGCTATATCTTCAAGATGAATAAAGCCTAGAAATTCTTCACGTACATAGAGATCCTTATCAACGAGGCGAACACCAATCTATAACTGTTCTGTCCCGGATATGTCTACTGCCTCGTCTGCTAAAAAGGAAAAACATCCACAATTTGATTACATATCAACTTTTCACAAATAAATACAAGTTCTTTCTAAATCATATGTTATGTGTATTTGGACTTTGCTCCACTTGATTTCAAATGTTCCACAATAACAACATCTCCAGCTTCTACTCTGAATTTAAGCAAATCGGAAAGATTTCCGGTACCTGCAGTGCTACCTCGAAAAGGGATATCGTGGGTGCCATAAAATATTAAGGGAGATATTATAGGAATCAATTTTTAGCTATTTTTTGAAATAAATAAGTGCTCAGAAACATGCAGTTGTTCAGTTGCACTAACATGTTTATTTAATATTATTCGCTTGAAATTCTTTGCTACTACTGAGGAATCTTTATGCCATTCTGAATTTACATTTTCTAAAAAGTTTTACGATAAATGGGCCAAATATACTTCTTTTGATAGAAGGTCTAAATAAGACAGACAATCTACAGCACGGTCCTTTCAATATTTTAGAATACGCTAGCCAAGAATTGTGCAAATCTACCTATTCGTAAAGAGAAGGCCTCTTTCTCTCCTCAACATCCTTAAAATTGTACGTAATTGGTGGTTTGTACGGTTTCGTTAATAAGTCAAACTTTAATCCACCTTTAATATTGGTAACAATTATGTAATTTCCAAAATCCAGAACATTTTCCTCTTGGTACGTTTTATTCCAGGTAGCAACACTTAAATTTAGGATCGTTAACAGGATTGGCCACAAAACCACTTGAATTATCATCAACATTACTAAACTACCACTAAATGAGTTCGTAGTTTGTTCAATTACAAGTGAATTACAGTTATTAATCCTAGGCACACAAGAACACAAGCACACAAGCAGTTACCTCACTTCCCACGCCTCTTTGCAAACTTTTCTTCCCGTTAACAGTTCTCAGTATCTCATTGTACAATTCCTATTATGATGTAGAGCAAATAAAAAACTAATATGCATCTAAAGTCTTAATATCTCGTTTAAAAAAATTACATACAATTCGCAATGATTTTCAAAGCGTCGTTATCGATCCTCATTTGGTGTGCTCTCAACAACTGTAATGTAATGGATGGGTAGTATATATGAGCTACATTACAGTGTGGGGTGTGGGTGGAGCCAGGGTAGGCATGGTCCTTTACTACATTTTCAGCACCAAAGTATCTCAAGATTATAAAATAGCTCTTAGTATATATATATATTTATTTATTTATGTTTGATTTTATTATTATATATTTTATATTTTTAATTTATTAGTATGTATATATATATTATTAATGATATATATAATTAATGTTATTATATATTATATATATATAGTATATATATTAATTGTACTTTATAGTTTATATTATAGTTATCTAAATAAAATTATCGGAAAGTCTGTTAGTTATGAAATCTAGGTAGTATGACCATTGGCTCCTAGCTCGTGCCCCCCATATAATCAGCGCCTCATGTATATGTTATTATTATATATTTATATTTGTATATGTATTAATATGTTATATATTATTTATTAATTTATTATATTATTATTTATTATATTTATATAATTTATATATTTTATTATAATATATTTATATCTGATTAATTTATTATATTTAATTATTAGTTTTACTATTATTATTAGATTATATATATATTATTATATTTTTATTATAGTATATATATCTTATTTATAATTTATATATTATATTATTTATTATATATATATATTTATTATATTCTTTTATTATTAGTTTATATATTATATATATATATTGTTTTACTTTATATTAATATATATATATTATATGTATGATATTATATTATCGTATTATATATATTTATAGTATATTATATATTATATTATATTTTATATATATATATTTATATTATATATTTTATTATAATTATTATATATGTATATTTAGTTTTAATGTATATATTTATTTTATTTTATTATTATTATTATATGTATATATTATTTTTTATTTATAATTATATTTATTAGTATTATATTTTATGATATTATATATGTATATTATAGTATATTATTTTATATATATATATTATATATATATATATATTATTATATTTATAATATTATATTATATATTTTATATGATTATTTAATTAGTATATTTTATATTATTTATTATATATACAATATTATTTATTATTATTTTATATATTATATATTAATTATTATATTATTTATTTATTTACTTATATATATATTATATAATATTTTATATTATTATTTATTATATTATATTATATTGACCTTTCTCGTCCCTCTTGCTCCCCTCCTTCATGAGTGGCCTAATCACCTCGCCGAGAAAATACTCCTCGGCCGCCGTGCTGTCGGCGCTGCTCAATAGATTGTTCATAATTTGTGTTGTGAGCCTCAGATTTCTTGGACTCTCTGTATGATTAGTTGGATCACTCATCAGGAGGTAGTGTATACAGTCTCCTGGCCATGTTTTTTCATTTTTTGTGGATATTTGAATTGGTCTAGGTTGTGGTTTAAAATCGCTGTAGTTGTGTAATAGTTGCAGTGGTTGCGGTGGTGATCCATCTATCTTTATGTTTGTGTCCAAAAGATGTGATTTGGTACTGTTTTAGAGAGGAAGAGAGGCGAGAGTGTCGTAGTGGCTCAGATATTCTGGTATATGTTCTTAGGTAGTATTGTTTGGTTGTAGGTTTCTTAAATAATTTTCGGTTAGGTGTATTTATTTTGTATAAGAGGTGTTGCCTTGTGGTGGCCGGATGTTGTATTAGCTATTGTTTTGTATGAAAAACGTGCTAAGTTTCAGAAATGGCCTGGTGAGTAGTAGGTTTAGGAAAGTGCATTGTGCATGGGTGTTGAGGTGTTGTGTTTTTGCGTAGAAATGGTGTACCTATCATTTCTAAATGTATATCTATGGGTAATATTTTTGTTTCTTCATGCTAAATGTTGTTATGGAGTTTGTAGGTGTGTGCAACCTGTTATATTCTGAGTTCTTCGGTGTTTGCTGTGTTTGGGAAGTTCTCTGTGTTCCCGTGGTTGAGTAATGGATGCCATATTTTAGTACGCGCTAATTTAGTGTTTCACGGATGTATTTTTTGTAGGATGTGATGGATATTTGTGTATGTTGTTTAATGTCCGCGCAGCTATGGTTTTAGTATGTTTAGGTTCACTATTTGCTGATGCTGTTTTGTTTTCAATGTGTTTTGTGAAGGTAGGTGTGTGTCCAATGTTACCCCAAGAATTTTGGGTTTTTTGTTTATGGATAGCATAGCTTATATGGTTTAAAGAGATTTGAGGGTTGGTTGTTCCAAGTGTGCGGTTGTTGTATAAGTGGAAGGATGAGTTTTTTAGGTTGATTGCATAGACATTTTCTGTTGTCAGTTTATGCCTAAGTTTGAATTTTGGTTCGAGTTATTGTTTGATGTCAGAAGAGATGGTGTGTTTAGGTCTTGGTTGTTGTGGTGGTTATGGTTTGTCATTCTTCGTTACGTTGGTTTTATTTCGTGTGTGTGTTTCTGGGTTGTGGTCGGCTGTGAATTAATGGTATATAAGGTTGGAATAGGAGTTGCCCATTGAGTTTACCCCATGTTTTTTTATATTTACTGTAACGTGAGTTGCTTGTTGTCTTATCGTGTTATTTTGCGCGTCTCCCTGATAGAGTTGAATAACCATTCTTTAAATAGTGGGGATGTTTGATTGTATTATTTTGTAGATTAGGTTGTGTCTTGGGGTATCAAGGGCTTTGTTTATGTCGTTGCTTTACAAGCAGTGTTTTCGTTGTGACCTATGAGTTTAAGCTATTTATTATTGGTTGAATAGGCGTTTGTGAGAAGTGTGGTTGAGTGGTTTTACGGGAAACCGCGTTAGATCTTTGTTTGGGCATATGCTGGTTTTTACCACATGTTTGGTATGAAGGCTTTCCGGAGTTTATAATTATACTGGCAGTGAGATTGGACGATAGGGGGTGGGGCTTGAGGGTTCTTTTCCTGGTTTTAGTTTTGTGATGATGACCGTGATTTCTTTTTATCTTCTTAAGGGATTTGATTATTTTCCTGTTTTGTGGTGGGAGGGATTTTGACTTTACTTTTTAGCAAAATGTGTAGCGAGGAGGTTTGCGTGTTATTTTGATTATTTGTGGGAGTTGAGAGTTTGGATATTTTATGGATTCATGTGTGTGAGAGTGGTATTGTTTCATTTTCAGTATTTTTATTGTGTTCCACATTCCTAATGTTATTTTGTGTTATAGAAGACATTTTGGTAGAAATATTTAAAGGATGTTTTGAGGTGTGTGTTTGGTTAGGTTTCTTGATTTGTGTTTAAAGTGTCACATTGGGTTATTGTTGTGTTTGCTTTAATGCCTGATTTTTAGTGGGTTAGACTGTTTAGATCAGGTTTCGAGATTAGGGTGTTAGTTTTGGATTGTAAGCTTTTTGAGGTATCCCCAGATATGCTATTTTGTTAGCTGCTTTTATGAATTAGTGAAGTGAAGTTTTGGATGGCTATGTTTAGTGTTGTGGCGTTTGTGATATTTAGGGTTTGTATGTTGTTTTCTATTAATTCAGAAAATTTTGTTCAGTCTGCTTTTTTATAGTTATATCTTTGTTATTTTATAATTATGGGGATATGGCCGGAGTTTGGTTCTGTTTGTGTTTGCCATTAGGGTTTTGTGTGTAGATCTGGTGAGCAAAATTTTAGATCTGGATGTGTTTCTGGCCACTGGTTACATTTGGGTGGGATTTTATTCAATAATAATTTTTGTAGATCAAGCTTTTTTGACAAAGTACTGAACAATTTTCAAATAGCGCTTGCCTATACATAATTGGGTCAGGTTGGAGTCGAGTGGGTCAGGTCGAGTCCCAGGTCGAGTCAGGTCGAGTCAGGTTGGGTCGGCGAGGACAGCCCTCACCGGAACCGGAACCAGAGCTTGAGCCGGAGAGGCAAGCCGGATGGGCCGGAGCCGGGCCGGAGCCGGAGCCGGGCCAGACCGAGGTCGAAAAAATTTATTTTTCTTTTGGGTGATAAAAAGAATTTTACCCAAGCTGAGGACATGAGACAATACTAACAATATATATAACATATATATATATATATATATATATATATATATATATAATATAACATATATATATATATATATAACTTAACTTATATATATATATATGTATATATATATACTGCTCTGCTCTGTAGCAACCAGCCTTAGCCACTGCCATATATTGGGAGTGGTTCCAGAAGACTAGTAAAAATTAAACTTAAGAGAATTATTACCTTTGCATTAATGTGATTCTCTTGATGAAAAAGACAATAAAATACAAATGAACATTGCCTTTTTTATATGCAATATTTTACATAATTAGTTCGGATTGAAGTTTTGAAGTAAACTTAGGGTCTGGGCCACTAATATATACTCTTCATATATATATATATATATCTGCTGCTATATATCACTACTATATATATATATATATACTAACATATATATATATTAAATATATATATATCTTCTTTATATCATATATATATAATGATTCTAGGTTCTCTTTTCAGGTTAAAAAAAAAAAACTGCAATCAACAAACTGACACGCCAAGCTACTGTTACCCTCAACGACAATCCATTATGAAGATTTTGGGTGGAAGAATCACTTTACCAACCAGTCTAGGATCTAATGTTTTTATAGTGATAAGAAGGAAATATGCTCTCAGAAGGATGCTTTGAAAACTGTCATGCAGAAACTTTGTGATATTTTAAATACTGGTATCAAATTAAAGATTGGAGAAGATATTATCAGAAGATGAATTCATTACTGGAAAATTACACAAACATTGCTTGATTCAATAAATAGCTGCTCTCAGTTCTTGCCCAGAATGTCAGGAGATTACTTTATGAGATGTCAATGGTATTATCTTTGATATCTGTCATGATGCTTTAGATTTATTCAAAAATTGAAGAGGTTGATCTGTTTTTGAAAGTAAGGCCAGTTAGGAACAGATAATGCGCTATGGAGCGATTGTGAGACAAGGCCCAGTTATGAAGGAACAAAGGAAAGCATCGAGAGCCTCCAAAGAAGATGAACGATTTCACAGAGAAGAAATAAGGAAATCATAACGCTGACTTAGCGGCTTGACTTTGCTATCGTGGATCTTTGGATGAGAACACAATCCAATAGATGACTCCAATAATGATGAAATTCTTTTTAATGTTACAAATACATCCAGTCCATCAACGTCAAAAGGTAGTACGGAGAAGAGCGCAAAAACGAGCTTATCGCATGTAATTAGTGAAAATTTTGCTCAGCCTTGGATCAGGACCAGGGCCTGGCAGCAGAGGAAGCTGCTATGTTGCAATGCAGATCCACTTTCAAACTTACAGTGCTCTCTCATTGGGAAAAAAATTCTCTTTCTTTGAAAAGGCAGTATCAACACCAGCACCTCAACACGAAAGACACATTCTCAGTAGGAGGTCCTTCTATAGTTAGCTGTGTTTTGGTGGAAGCTTCCACTTTGGGCTGTTTTGGTGGTACCAAGAATCAGTGGCAATTTGGTCTCGAATTTGACAAGATGAAAACTCCCAGGTTCGAAGGGTGACCAAGGAAGAGGAGGAAAGTTACAAGTGGTTTTGGGGCAATTCATGACTGGAAACTTCGGGATGAAAAATCCGATACAGAATGTCGCGTTTACATTCTAACAGCCGCTGTACAGGGCGGGATATTTGATTCTCGATTCACTGGGTAAAACTGCAGAAAGATTTACTTTGGTTACCATGTAGCTTCACCATATATTTGAAATTTTATGTGGGATATTTTCCAACAGGTATTTGGCGTAACGTCCGGCCCAGACGTAAAGATCTTTGGTAGATTTAAGGATTTTTGGTCAAGCATTGATCAGGCAAATACAAACCATGTAATGACAGCCGACTGCAAGGAGAGTTACAGGTACTCATGGATGATGCAACAACCTTCGTAAGGTTTTATGTTACAACGAAAATCAGAAAATATATTCAGAGAAGACTATCGAGTTACTGGAGCTCACTCTGATTTTCCTAGGAAAAGTTCCTCCACGTGGTATTAAATTTCGATGTCCCGGAGCTATTCACCATGCGCCCAGATTGCTATACGTTCACAAGATTTATCTTTTTAGGAAACAGTTTAAGCTCACAAATTTTGAGAACAAATCCTGCCTTGAATTCGGTTTATTTGTTGTGCTGATATGCGTGAAAGCCTGGATATCATGTCAGAATGCATCTGATGCTTAATGACCTCAATCTAATCCAAGTTCTTTCTAACTACAGTGCGACTTCTAATATTATTTCGAAAAAGGCGCAATTGCAGCAATAAGTCGTCATTTGTGTGCTGGGTCATCGGCCAGAAAACTCCGGGTCTTTATGAGAGATGCCTCCGTACGTGAAACAAAGCGTCGAGAATGGCGGGCAGGTCACGAGAACACCGTGACCGAGCATCGGTAATAAGAGAAGGCAGATCGTTCAGATACACCGGGACAGAAGATCTGACAAACAAAACACCCGACTGTTTTATCGGATCTGCTTCCCCTTTCTTTTTTGAAGTCATGAAGTTAGATACTTCGTTCTTGGTCGAAAATGTGGATTCGTGGAAGAATATTAAGTCTTTCGGGGAAGCAAGAAAGGCAGTAATGGCTCTTAAAGTTGTCAACGACAGTGCCGAGGAATCGCCCTTGCTTTCACTTTCTAATTCTTCAATAACTAAACAGGAAAATCAGAAACAATACCTCTATCAAATGTAGAACATCACTGGAAACAATTTCCAAACACCAAAATCCACACTTTTGCAAGAGACTAAAAGCCAAACAGGACTAGAAAATAAGGTTTTACAATTTCATTGGCATTGAATTCATTTAATTAGTGAAGAGGCTTTATTTATAAAAGATTTTTTTTTTTAACCTTTACTTTAATTGAAAGAAAAATTTTCCAACGGAGAAAAAAAAGAGTAACTGGGTATTTATGTAAATTGTTTGCATACCAGGATCAATATCATTTTAATAAACCATATGTACAGTTGTACACCTACTTAAATTTATGTATTGAATAAATTTTAAATTTATATTTTTTGTTTAAATTATCCTCGTCTTTGGTTCTTTAAAGCGGAGATCGATGCACTAAACACGATCTTCAAATGAAGGCCAACATGTTTTGAAATTTTGTATTTGTAAATTTGAAGATAGATTCAAGTCACCATGTCTCTCTTTGCTTCTATGACACTCACAGAGATCATTTTAGAACCATTTTAAAGCTATCCAGAAGTTCTATAACTATTATTCATATCATTTTAAACTGAGAGGTTAAATAAAAATTATATCCCGAGTCAAAAAGTCACAAAATCAATTCAAATTGGTGGAAATGTCCATGTATTGTAAAATTTCAACCTCGATGTAAAAATTCTAAAGTTATTAATATATCAGTTTGAAATTTTTCCTATCAGCGAAGACAGGCGAGAATGCACCTACACACATTTAGACGTTTGGATATGTTTGACCCTAAATATATATATATATATATATACCACGCACACCTATATACTATATATATATATAGCATATATATGCTCCTGCTATATATATATATATATATATATGCTATCACTACTACTGCATACTATATATACTATACTATATATATATATCCTTATATATATATACTATATATATACTTTATTGCTACAGTCAAAGTTTTAGAACATACAACACCATTTCTACGCCTTATGGCACAGTTAAAATACCAACAACAACCTATATACATATAATTATAATTATAGATATATAATATATATCTGCTACTATATACTCTGCTCACTGCTGCTATATATATTATATACTCTATCTCTCTTTAACTTAAAGATTTTCATATTTTACACTCATTTTGTATATACAGTTTCAGCGTTTCTTTCCACGGTTTAAATTTGTTTTTTAGTGTATTATATAATTTTGGCTTACAGTTCAGTTGTTTATTTTTTTGTTTCTTTGTCTGTTTGTTTTCATGGGGTTTTTGTTTGTGGTGGTTTGTATCTGCATATGTCACTAACAGGTTTACCTGAGCTTTGGAGAAACCTATGACTTTACCCCAACATGTGTGGCTTGCAATCAACTCTACATCCATCAGAATGTCCACCTCATAACTCTAACCTAACCTTTGCTCCCTATCTGAGACAGATGGCTAGAGAATTCATCCCTCCACTTCTTTTAATATTAGCTATAACTTATTTCGCCAATTTCCGTCATGAAAGATTCAGGTATATTGCCTATGTAAACATAAACACTCCCGTAACACATCTCGAATCCTCTAACTTCCGATGTTCTGTTGCTTAAAATCTTTTCTTTCATACTATAACCAATCTTGTGTTTTTGCTTTCACTGTTCTCCCTAACAGAACGGAATTTCACATAACTTTTGAATATCTTACTACTTCAGACGAGACTGATATATCTTCTCATCCAAATACTGAGGTCCTATTTGGGGGATTTCAATGTACACAACACTGAATGGATTGGGGTTTCTCTCATACTGACTTAGGTGGGAAGGAATGGAGAATATTCTCAAAGATGGGCAACTATTAGAACTCACACATTCCAGATCGTCCAAACCAATTCTTGAACACGCTTGACCTATGTTTGTCCACTGGTCACTATCTAAATACAGCACTTTCGCTCCTGTTCATAAATCTGACCACAGCCTATCTCGCAATTTTAATACTCAAGCTCTAACATTCACCTTCCCGCGTTTTTCTGCTTTTGATCGGGCCGGGCTGAATATCAATGTTTCTACGCTAACTATAATTGGAATGACTGCTTTGACTCTGGTGACGCTTCCAGTTTCTGCTGATAAGGTGCGGAGCTGTAATCAGGGTGATGGGATAAACAGGGGTTCATTCCCTTGTTCAACCTAAATCTTTTTCTCCCTCCTGTAATCCACCTGGTTTAATGAAGTTGCGTTCTCCTGAGCATTGGCTAGAGACAGTGCCGTATCGGGAGTGGAAAAATTCTCTTTCTCCTATCACTCTTGCTATTTTCATTCAGCTGAAATCGTTTGCAGAGGGATATTCTTTAAAACCCGAAACAAAAACTGGGCTTTCATCAAACAGTGCACTAACCTCTAAGGCTCTCCTACTGAAAATTTCTGGCCTCTTGTAAAAACATCTCTAACAACTTCTGTAAATACTCTATCTCTAATTCATTGATCAATGGGTTTCTGTTGCTAACTGCTTCAACTAGAAAGGGCCAATCTCTTTGGTCTCATATTTTCCTCTAACACTCAAGCCTGGACCAGTTCAATTTCTCTTCTCCTCCCTCTCCCTCTCAGGTGTCCTATGCCTTTTGCCTGTGATTTACACATTTGATCGAGTGCGCGGACTCTGAAATCTCGAACGCGTTAGGAAGGCGGAGGCCCAGGATGGCATTCTCCCCGTGTTTTGAGGAGTGTGTACTTTCTTGCGGCGCTCCCGGTGAACCTTCTATTCTCTCACTCTCAGCTACTAGCACTTTCCCTCCAGTGGCCCCGAAGCACGCACATGTCCAACCGGTTTCCGAAAAAAAAGGAAGCCCGCTCTGATCCTTCAACTATCGCCTACTAGCTCTCACTTGTATTCTATCTAAGATCTTTTTGAAACCCCTTCTAAACTCTCATTTCTTAGATCATCCTGGAATCTTATTCACTTCTTTCCGATGGCTAGTACGGCTTTCGGCTCTCGTGGTCTACGATATATCCTATCTTACTGATTTAAGGTTTTCCACCTCAGGAACTACAGGGAGACTTCCACGTGGTGGCCTTGACAAATCAAGCTTATTGGGCGGGTATGGAGTGTGTTTGACCATTACATTTTGACATCATCTGCTCTACCTTACTTATGTTTGCTTTCTCTCAAATCCTTTCAATATCGCTGTGTTGACAGGGGCGACTTCCTTTTTCTGTCAATTGCCAGTGTTGCTGCTTCCAGGTTCTGTCGTATCTCCCACCTTTATTCTTACTTTCATTAATGATCTTCTCCTGGCACATCCACTCTATCCACTCGTATGTCGATGACTCAACCCTTCATCCTTCAACTCATTTCAATTCTTCCCCCTCTTTTGCTTCTAGAATTGCCTCTCGTCTTAATCTCAATTCAACCTGTGATCTGGATAGGAATTTCCTGATGGGATTTGTCTCAACCTTGTGTGCAATTATTCTTTAAAAACTCTAACTTCTACAAATCTCCCTCTCTAAAAACACCTTCCAACTTTCCTATCTCTTTCCGACGTTCGACGATTCTCTCTTCTCTCCTGTTGACAAAATATAAACATCCTTGGCCTGCATAAACAAAAAAATGTCTTGGAAACCTCCCACATCACAACGATTGCGAGGGCATCCATAAAAGAAGCAGGATTCTGTTTGAACTACGAGGACTAAAAATAATAATATAAAATAATGTTGAGCATAACCTCTATTGATACACCATATTTGAGTAATTTTAAAATGATCTGGTTTCTGACTTTGACTATTGTGATCATCTTGGGTGAAAGGAACTCTTATAATATCTTCATTGCTGCTTCATGACCCTCATCTTTGCGGCTTGATGTTTGGTGCTTCTCTCTTTCACTCTAACTACCGCAGCGGCAGGTTTCGAGGGAACTTACCCAACTCACGTGCCACCACCTTTACGACACCCTCTTTTTATGCACAAGGGGTGCTGTGTCTATGCACATGAATTTTGTTTGGATATTGGTAACTCCTAAGTTAGTTTGCTGCGGTGCTTCCTTCTTTTCCTGCCACCTCTGTTCTGTTGAACTCTATCTTCCATCTTCTGTGTTTTCCTGCTACCTCGCTGAAAGCCTGCGTCAGTAGCTCCCATCTGCGACAATTTGCGTTAGTTGGTGAAATGAGGCATGAAACACCTTTCCTTGAATGGGGCTCTGCCAGTGAGTGTGGCGACAACTATAATATATATATATATATATATATATATATATATATATATATATATATATATATATATATATATATATATATATATATATATATATATATATATATATATATATATATATATAGATCTATATATATACTACTGTAAAAATATATATATTTAATCTCTAGATTCATATATACAACTGCTGCTCCTGCTGCTTAACCTGCTGTAACATATGCTGCTAAACTATAACTGCTGCTATGATATATAGATGTTAACCATATACCATATACTATATATATATATATATATATAGCCTGCTGCTCTAAGGTGTCTCAAAAAATGGCGCACTAACACTGAAAGATACTACAAAACGCTGTCAAATTAAGACTCAAATGTGACAGAGTTTAAAGGCAGATTACAGAACATGCATGTATTTAAAGAATCATGCTCACAAATGTTCAAAATGATGACCACCATTGTCTAGACACGGCTGATACCACGAATCAATAGAGTCGCAAACGACACGAAACAGTTCATTTGGAATGTCGTGACAATGTCCTTCGATTTACAATTTCAATGCATTTATCGTTCTTGGTTTTGAGTGATAAAGTCTGTCCTTGAGGTATCCCCATAAATAGAAGCCCATTGGCGTGAGATCTGGGGAACGAGCAGGGTATTCAATCCTACCTCTTCGTCCAATCCATGTGCTTGGAAATGCTGCATCGAGGTGAGCTCTTACATCGATGTAAGGAATAGAGTTATTTGACTGCAGCTTTTTTTGAATATATTGAATATATTTGCAGTATATTGAACGGAGGGGTGGATTGAGTTAATGAGAGAAAGAACTCTATTCCTATTTTATACACTTTGGTTAGTTGGAACAATACCCCAGAGGTTCTTTACACTATATATAGAAAACCAACTTTTTCTCCAAATACATCTACACTCCATGTGGTGTATGCGAACAGTGCGAATGGCATATACTACAAGAAAAACGCAAACTGCGCTACTTCTGTCTGTCTTAATCCCGGAAGCGTGCTCGTTTTTTCGTGTGATGGTTTGTTCACCTCCCTCTTATTAAAGCCTAAAGTTAACAACAAGAAACTAGACTATATATGAGCGAGAAACATTAGTCTAGAGATCTCTTTCGACTTATGTCGTGAATTTCACTCCATCACACAAACAAGTTTTTAACTAAAAGAGACGCAAAAAAGAATACTATAGCATTGATGAGCGCCAAAAAGCTTTCGCAACACCACTATAGTTTAGGACATAATGATAGCTATAGTCCCGAGAGAGAGAGACTCACCCTCAAACACCATGTGCGAAACAATATCGTTATAAAAACAATATCTCAGAACACCATAAATAATAAAAAGAGACTAATCCACACGTCCAAAGTTCGTCATATGACCGACACTATCCCCCTGCTAATCTACATTGCTATACTCAGTACTACTATATTGGCCGAAACACTGACGGCACCAAGACCGAAAATAATCCGAGCATAGCTAATGTAGCCTAAGAGAACGACGATGAACTGAAAACTTCAAAGTACTAACATGTCATAGAAGAACCATTAATCACCAATATTAATACCAAACAACATGAAAATTGATCTGAACAGGACAGTCTAATCACTCAATCCAATATCGAAAGTATTTTTGGAAATTCTCTTGTTGTATTTATAAGCAAGGAAAGATTATAATAAACAACTGGGGAGTGCAAAAATAGCCATTTTACTTCAGAAATTAATACCTAAAAACCCTCAAAATATTCACAAAACTCAAATTTAAATTATCATAATAGAAAACCCAAACTGAAACAAATTTAAATCATGAAAGAAGTCATAGGAGAAAGAAAATAAATTTTAAGTCCTCTTTGCCCTGCATAGAGCACTCACCTCGTGCGAGACAAAAGACTGCGCATTAATGTACTCTTAATTTTTAAAAAGTTTTAAAAATGTTATACCTAAGACATGATTTTGTTCATGAATAATTTTTATTGTTGTTATAAAATATAGGTATAATTATCATCTAATAATCCATTTCGGGGCTTTTCCTATATCGAATATACAATAAAGCTAATATTCCACCTACAATCTACTATATATATTCATGTTGTGAGTCACTATATATATATATATAAATATACTTATATAATATATATATATATAATATATAATATATATATAGACTACTATATATATATTTTATAATGAGTAAATCTAAATATAGCTATAATATATTATAGTACTCATTTACTTATTATATAGTTTCCACTCACTCATAAATATATATAAATTAATATATGGTATATAATACTCACGGTTATCGTGGAATTCACTACTCTATATACGAGTATATAATTATCACGTTGAGATCAATAGGTATCGCGTTTTATTATATATTACAGGAATCCTTAATCTACAATTGATATATATATTATATATATACTTATATAGTTAGTATAATATATATTTGTATATTATGTATTAATTATTGCTTAGAGGGATTCTGAGAAGATCCATACCACAAGCTTCTATATATTCTATAATCCTATATTATTATAATATATAATATATATTACTATATATATATAATTATTATATAATCGAATATATACTGTATATATTGAATATATATATATATATATATATATAGATATATATATAGAGATTTGTGTAAGAGGGTTCCATATATACCGTTACCTAATATAGTATTAAATAGTACTACTATCTCTCATTTATAGGCACATATCCACAACCAGTATATATTTATAGTATTGAATATAATACATTATACTATAGGTATATACTATTATAGAGGCTATTTATATTCTGATACTTTATTAGGTATTATTGCTTAGGGTATTACCGAGCTAATCATATAGCTCAGTTAAGATATATATATATATATATAAGGATCTTTCAAAATGTGTATTTCATGTATCATTTGAACTATATGAACTTTAGTATTTATATTATTAGTGACTTCATTAAACATCACTTTCACTGTCGTCACTGCCTGGCGAGTTCTATATTATATCTCCTAATATTACTATATATATTTATCTACTATCCATACCGCTTGCTAATGTGAGTGAGCTACAGACCTACATCACCTATAATATATATTATATATGAATAACTTATTATGATATCTATATCTACACTACTTATCATACTATATAATAATGCTTTGATAAATACGTATATATATATATATATAATATATCATGGAGCCGCCTCTATATTTATCTACTTGATAGAGATCACTACTTACCGACCCGCATATTATTGATATAATATATAGATACTAAATGAGAGTATCACGTTATATCATATTATATAACATTCCGTTATATTATATTCTTTAATACTAAATTATGTTTATTACATATTTATAGTATTGGTGAGGCATTAACTCTACTATAATAATATATATATAATAATATATATATATATAATCACGTTATATCTCCACTATATACCTACCTATATAATCAAGTACTATATAGATCACGGGCTACTACTTATTTTATCATATATTCTAACTCATAGGTTTAGTATAATCATTAATATATACGGTAAGAGAGAAGTCTTACAAAGTATACATATTATAGCTTCCTACTTCGTACCTAATATAATACTAGACTAGTAGTTATATATCGACCATTATCGACTATCGAGTAATCAAACCTGGTAAATACTATTTTGTAAGGCGAATCCTCTATATACTGACGTCTTCAATAATTAGTATAAATTCAGTAGTACTATATATATATAATATACTGAGGTGAATTATATTTTACAAACCAAATATTCTATGTAATTTCACTTTGGATAATGCTAACATCTCATATTCCTTATATTAATCATACTGTATTAACCAGATCTCACTCCTAACTACTCCCTTCATATACTTGCCTATATATCACGATACTCTATTATTATCTCATATTATAATTCACCTATTACTAAATATCTTATTGATATCATATACTATCACTGACTATATATAATATCTATATCTATATACATCTTCACTACCCACTTACTCATTATAATACTATTATATATACATTTATTATTATATATTAGACTATATATATATACTATATATTCGGGATGTACCGAGATACTCTCTCTCCAGAAAAGGGCCCGTACCGATACCCTCCCTATCTTTTTTAGGTGCGCGATTTATCCGATACCGATACCTTTTTAATTAATATAATAAATACACAGTAATACAGCATAGTTATTTATATTCTTCTGTGTGTACTGCAAGATTTCGCTACACTCCAATTGCATTTGTACACTACCACCAATACTTCTAACCGATCATGTCCCTCTATTTTCATATTGGCATTTCTCGTCTCAGCCCAAGTATATTACCTTACCTCATAAAATTAAAAAATAGTATCTGCCATTTGAAAAGGAATAATAAATGCAAATATAATATTATCACACTTTTCCTTATACGTTCATATGAGTTTAATTAAAAATATATGCCATCGTATATCCATTTGCAGATGTTCTACCACGTAAGCATCTCTCTCGAACATATGCCATGCTCTCGAGCTAGCCTTCTCTTTCATGTTAACATTACTCGTCACCACACATCTTACACATGGCAACGCATTTCCATATCACCTATGACCCCTATCAGCTTATAACTCTAAAGAAGAGCCCTACAAATGACACTGAAAATTGCAAGAAAGCGGCGTCACGAGCCTTATAGTCGTCTCCATAGACATTATAATCGGACAAAGAAAGAGGCCGAGTCAAATTTAGACACACCACCGAGTTAACTCTACTCCGAGAGCTACCGGGATTAAGAGCGCCTGGCACAAGGGCGGGAGTCGTACATCAGACTAGAGATGAGATGGGGATAACTGCTTGGCCATTAAGGAACTACTCACATGAGAAATAGATGATAGTACAATTCAAATGACATCACATATCTCAAAATTACCAAAATTAGATTGATTGACAAAAGGAATTAAGCTTTCACTAGTATCTGGCGAGAGCTTTGTTTCTTTTTTGGGGTGTTACATTCCGCACCTACACCTAAAAATACCTAGCTGCTCACGCTGAGCGCTTGATACTACAGAGCGCACGAGAATAAGAGAGATTAATATATATTTGGTGTTGGCAAGGCGCGTGATAATAATTGGAAGATCTGGCCCATTTTCATGCCACCCCAATGAACAGGATTCTCTTAACTGAATGTAGACGCAGCATATCCAACTGTTTTCGGCCAGCTAGCTTTTCAATCTACTCTGTTTTATAGATCTACGAGATAGCAATTGATTTTGCAAATTATCTGTTTGCGCTGGAATACACAATCTGGCCTCGACTCAGAGGTCCTCTGCCTGAGATTTTATTCTCTCAGATGAACGTTCCTTGGTTGGGTATTTCTTTGCACAAAGAGAGTAATAGAGCAACTAAGCAATAGTCAATTTTCAGCGCATGAAACTTAATCAAAAAGTCTAACATCTCAAATTCTCTTCATCTTACGAGTAGGAAATTAATTTATTTGCTGTAAATAAGCCAAACCTAAACACTATCAGTGACTATGTTACGGCCAGGGAGTTTGACTGATAAAGTAGCGAGGAGGCTATCCATTTATGTGTAATCTTTTTTTATAATTTATTGTCCTACACGCCGAGAGCAGAGCTCCTCAGTTATAAGCACATTATTGAGAGAAATCGCATTCTATAAGTTGTGTTCAATCCGTCGGTAATTCCATTATTACATTTGAGAATAGGGTTCAACGCCTATAAGACAAAACGGCAATAAGGCCTTGTATATGTAGAATACCTTTTATTATAGTGAGTCAGAAAAAACTAGAGTTTATTACACAAATGTAACAAAAAAATGTCTCAGTCTCTATGTTTCATTTAAAGTTGATTTTTTTTATTTATATTGTTTATTTTTTAATAGTTTTTTTATGATGTGGCAGATTCACCCAATATGTATTGAATAAGTTTTTCATCTAGCATATTGACCGTTTTATGTTAGTGAAAGGCGATGAAACAACTAGAATTATTGAGGCATCATTCCCTTTATATGATTGTAAGGTGTATCGTTACTGTCGGTGGGAGGCATCGCGCTAACGTTTAAAAAGCCTGTCGGATTGGGCCTATTTAATGTTTATTTATGTATGTATGCATGCTTATAAGAACTGATTTATTAATGATATTAAAATTGATTATACATTCATGAAAATAATAAATATAGTACAAATGCTAAGAGGAAAAGAAAAGAAAATGGAACACAGATACATGATAATATAGAAATTAGCCATAAAATCTATATTATATATTAGTATAGTAAACTATAAAGTGAATAAAGTGAGCTATTGTTTAACCACTACATTCTAGTGCAATGATGTAATTGAAGTGAGGTACCAAACTTAAAATATCTTTTATAATTTTTCAGAATATTAGTAATAATAATAATAAACATTTGTAAAATTGCAAGTAGACAGTGTAAAAACATTGGCAGATTCATTTTGTTATGTGTGTGATATTATTCTAGTTCTAAGCACATTTCCACCAAAATTGTGAAGGAAACCAAGTATTGGATAGCGTACAGGTTCTACTTTGGTATGCCTATTGGTAGATTAAGATAAGCACTGGGGCACCTCATTATATGTGGGATGCCAAAAGTTGGTAAAACACCCTAGAGGGAATGAGCTAAGAGGAACAAAAGAATATGCTCAAGTGCCCTGGCTTTTGACTATGGGCCTAGAATAAAGGCGGGAGCCAACGAATCACTATGATGGACTGCCACTGTTCATCTGAAAATTACAAAATGAGTGGGAAAAGGTAGAGAAGGCAATATCTTTTCCATACCCACAGATAGTTTCCCTCATCTAACCAAGAACCCATGTTCCTCATAATGAAAACTACCCTATATCTTCACCACCCCTTCCGTTTAGTAAAAGTCAGTTTTGTTCATCGAAAGTAAACAAAATAAAAGAAGAAATGAAAGGTATGTTTTCCTCATATATATGTAGCAGCTACATTTGAGATAGTATAAATATAAGGTATATAAGTATAATCATTAAGTAGATATGGTAATATTATTTATATATTTAATGAAGTTATACCGCAATGATAATTATTTAAAATGATAATTATAAATATAATTATTAATATATATATATATATAAATATATATAGGGAAGATATATTATAATAATATATAACATATATTATATATATAATATATACAGTCATGCTATATTAGGTATATATGATATAGTATATAATTATAATAGGTATATATATACCGTTATATATATATATATTTATATATATGTTTCAATGTTTTTTTATCTCTTTTTTTTCTACATATAGAAAACGTCATTGAAACTTGATTAAATATGCTCACATTCATAACTTTTACAATTTACATAAAAATTCTCAAGCATAATATGAAAATTAATGCCTGGTCGTGCACTCCGTAATGTGGTTCAGGGATTTTTAGGAAATCGTAAAAGATCCAGATTACAAAACAGCTGATAAAAAAATGTTCATTGATTTTAAAAAAAAAATGGGTGCCCTGATGGTTGCAGTCTAAAGGTGGCTGTTATTTTGCACTGGCTATTTGGCTTTTTTCGGGCAGAATGTTACGGGATTGTAAGCTGAAATGAAAACAAGTTTTTTTTGAGCACCACGATGTGGTTCACGCAACACACTGAGAGCTCACTGAAAGGAGCGGAGCCCTATGTCAGAGGAAGGGGTTGTTACAATGTCTAGAAGACTCGATCACAACTATACGCAAATTACGCAGGAATTCGAAGGCACATACGCAGCCTTGAGTGAGGGAGATTAAATTCAGCAGGAAACACAGAAGAGGTGGAAGATGATGTGCATTAAATGAGCCCACGCGTAGAGCAGGAAAGAAAGGTAGGCACCGCAGAGAACTAGCCTGGAGTTAACGCAAATATCCACACAAAACTCAGCGCAGACACAGCACCCCTTGTGCTACGCGGGCGTCGTAAAGGTTGGTGGTACGCGAGTGGAAGTGTCCCTTGAGCACCTGCGCTGTGGTACGCTATAGGATAAAGAATTAAGAAAAAATGCCCAAATCATCACGCCGCAAAGGATAAAGGGTCAAGAGATGGTGGGTATAGAGGTCGGAACAGTTTAAAACATTCTTTTGGCCTTTGACTTTCTTGAACCTATAGTTACAAATAGCCGGGTGAACCAGAGGCCACCGCCAATGATATGAAGCAGTACTCCCATACAAGGGCGAATGAGGGCCCTTGTATGCTGGAGTAACTGAGAAGAGGAAAAGGTCTCGCAGTCTAAAACAGAATATCCCATTTCTTTGAGGCCTTATTATTGAGAAAGATGAAAGAGGTTTCCAAAAGGATCATTTTTTTGTTTATGTTTAAGGCCAGGTGATTATATATTGATCAAGAGGATAAGACCGAGAGAACCGTCCGAAAGAGATAGGAGAAAGTTTGGAAGGTGGTATTAGAGAGGGAATTTGTAGATAAGTGAGTTTTTAAAGAATTTAAAATTTTCAACAAGGTTGGAGACGAAACCCCACCCGGAAAGTATCTGATCCAGGATCTAGAGCGAGAATAGAATCGGAAAGATTAAGACGAGAGGAAATTCTAGAAGTAAATAGAGGAGTAGAATTGAAAATGAGTTGAGGAATGAAGAGGGGTTGAGTCATCGGCATAACGAATGGATAGAGTTGGAAGTGCCCAGCGTGAGGAGATGCGTTTGAGAAAAGCAGGAATAAGTTGGAGATAGAATAGAAACCTTGCGAAGCACCACAATTAACAGGAAAAGGAGATAAGAGGTGTCTCCATCAAGCGAGTTGCCAGATGTGGAAGCGAATCATGTAAGAGAAAACTGAACAGAGAAGTAAGCCAAAGGAGAAGGAGGAAACCCCAAAGGAAGGGAGCTTTAAAGAGCAGTGACGCGTGCCATATCCGGTTAAAAAGGACTTTGATATGTCAAGCGCCACCAAACGCAAAGTCTCCCCGTAGTTTCCTACACGGGGGAAAATCCATAAATCAGTAAGTGATAAGGAAAAGAATATTGGCCAGTAGTCCATCGAGCGCCGAAAGCCGTACTGGAATCGAAAGAAGTTAATGAGATTCCAGATGATCTAAAGAAAATGAGAGTTAAGAAGGGTTTCAAAAGATCTTTAGATAGAATACAAGTGAGAGCTATTGGAGCGATAGTTAGAAGGATAAGAGTTGTTATCCCTCTTCGGGTTCCGCTGAATATGTGCGTGCTTTCCAACCTGAGGGAAAGTGTAAGTATTGAGACATATAAGAAAATAGTTGAACGAGGGGGGAGCCAGCACGGAAGCAACTCCCTCAAAACCGGGTCACCCGCATTCCTAACGTTCATGAGATTTCAAGACCCATGCACGGTCATATGTAATCACGGAAAGAGGGATAGGAAACCTGAGAGGAGAAGGGGAGGAGGAATGCCAGAATCAGCTAGGATTGAGTTAGAGGAAAATAGGAGGCCCGAAGGAATTGGCCTTTTCAGTTAGAGAATTAGCAACCAGAACCAATCAGAACGAAATAAGAGGAGAGGAAAGGCGAATTTTACAGAAGTTGTTAGAGATGTTTCTGGAAAGATGCCAGAAAGATTTGTCAGTAGTAGGAGAACTAAGGAGGTTAGCGCACTTCGTTTGATGAAAGCCCGCTTTGCTCGTCGATAGCAGTATTCACCTGCAACGAATTTCTGCTGAATGAAAAATTAAGCGAGGGTTGAAGGAGAACGAGAATTTTTCCAGCCCCGTACGCATTGTCTCATAACTGAATGGCCCGAGAACAAATACGATCGAACCATGGATTATGAGAAGAGAAAGAATTTTAGCTCCGAAGAAGATTGAACCTGCTCCATTAAGCGCCATCCAACCGATTACAGCTTACATACCTTATCGGCAGAAATGCTGAAGCGTCACCGAAGTCAAAGCAGTCAATTCCATTATAAGTTAGCGTAAGAAGCAACGCAATGCCCCCACCAATCGGCCCAATCAAAGTTCCAGAAAAAAACGCCTAGGGCAGGATGGGAGCTGTGGAGAGAAAGTATTAAAAATTAAGAGATTATAAGTTGTGGTCAGATTTACTAATAGGAGCGAAGGTGGTGTATTTATAGAGGAAAGGACTAGTGGTGAACACATAGGTCAAGTGTGTTTCAAGAAATTGGTTAGGGACGATCCGGAATGTGGTTCTTTAATTAGTTGCTGCCAGAATGGTTGAAAATACTGAAATCGATCTCTGCCTCCTCCCCACCTTAAAATCAGTATGAAAAGGACCCCAAACCATTCAGTGTTTGTACATTGAAATCCCCTAAAAGAGGACCTCAGTATTTGGATGAGAGATATAACAGTCTAGAGATTTCAACAGGATATTCAGACAATGGAAAGGGACGTTGGGTTTGGGATAGTGCTATGATGGGTAATTATATGTGAGTTTTGTTAAGAGAAGTCAAATCGATTCACAAGATAAAAACACGATGAGCAAAGCACTTTTAAAATGCCAAAGTAAAGCATGTTTTTCGGCTTATTAAAGCATTGACTTATATTTTTGGAGAAATTAGTATGCATCTTATCAATTAAAAAGTCTTTTTTAAGTTACTGTTTTCGTCAAAATTTAAACCTTCAAGCATAACAAATTGTAATAAGTACCTACAGGGTGTGAGCTCATTAACAAACCTTAAAAAATCATAACGTTAAATATTGCACTTAAAACTCTCAAAAAGTATGGAATGATTAGATCAAAAAAATAAAAGGTCATTTTTTGTGTTCAGCGTCAAAAAATATATAAGATTTCAATAAAAAATAAAATTGAACATTTTTTTGTGTTCCAGAGTGTCTAATGAATCTGAAAGTTCCTCAATAATTCTCACCCCAAAAAATTAAGAAGTATCGGCCAAGTATCGGCCTATATTGGCCATTATAACCGATACCGATACCGATAACCCCCAAAAAGGCCGATACTCTGCTGAATACAAGATACCAGATACTATCGGTACAATCCCTAATAATATATAATATATATATATTAGTAATATATATATATATAATAATTTATATATTAATATATAATATAATATATATATATATATATATATAATATATATATATATATATAAATATATATATATATATATATATATATATATATATATATAATATATATATATTAAAAAATATTTTCAAGATATTTATATATTTTGTATATTTTATATATATATATATATATATAATATAAATAATATATTATATATATATATATATATATATATATATATATATATATATATATATATATATAATATATATAGAGGCGCTCCTGAACTAGTGTACTACGTGCTAGCACGATGTTAACATTATAGAACTAATATATTTTTACCAAATTTGTGAATTTTAGGATTAAATCTTCTTAATTTTTTTACATATTAACATAATAAATATTAAAAAGATTATGACAAATTAAAGAAAATATAGTAATAACCCCTTTAAATAAGCGCTTTTAACGCACATTAAAAAATGGAGCAATCTTGCTCAAAAGAAGGAGAGCGGGAACGTCGGACGATTTCCGAATTCTG
>JABUQX010031944.1:0-2500 GCA_015478945.1 Trachelipus rathkii
ACGTTGAGATAGTTTGGTAATGTGGAAATGATGGATGATAGTCGGTGGGTTGAGCGGATGTGTAGTGGTGAGTGTGTTTGGAATCAACCGGCTGGGAGACCGAAGAAAAAGTGAACTAATTCAGTAAAGGAATGCCTGAAGGAGAGAAATGTGAGTTTGGCAGAGGTGAGAAGAAAGGTGCATAATAGGAGGGAATAGCGGGGTTTTGTGATGGGTATGGTTGTGGCCCACCTGGGCCAAAGGATTAACCCTACACATTGACGAGATGCCATAGTGAGGGTCCGTCGCGGTCCCGTGAAGCTCTAGGGTGGATTTTCTGACTGCGACAAGTTCTCTCTAATAGGTATAAAGGGGGAAGTAAGGCTGGGCTTTCTTTTCGACTTGGGTCATATTTTTCTACTTTTCAGTTTCCAGTTTCTTGGGGAAAGAAGGTGGATGATATATATATATATATATATATATATATATATATTAGCATTATATCTTAGAGGAAATAAAAAATGGTAAATATATTATATATATATATATATATATATATATATATATATATATATATATATATATATATATATACTAACTATGTTTCCGCACAGCACCGTACCGACTCACTTGAGTCGGTACTTAGCTTAACCTCAGTACTCTAATTCATTCATTCTCTTCTATGCACTCATGCCTTCTTAGGCGATTTCCAAGGTTTCTGGCTCACAGATGCAATCCGAGCGCGGGGATGTAACCTCGTCTTCGACGAGATTGCCTTTTAAGAAGGGGGTATACCAAATTTGAGAGGGATACGATGTCTCTAATACTCCCATTGCTAGGGGAACGTCTCTAAAGCCTAACGGTTGCTAAGTTCGACTAAGTGGTCCTGGTACTTCTAGCGCGGACATTAGCAAAAATAAACAAGTATCCATCACCATCTACAAACAATACATCCGTCCAACACTAAATTACGCGTCACCTATATGGCACCCATTTTTAACCGAGGGAAAAATGAAAAAACTTCAAACCACCCAAAACAAGGCACTTAGAATTATAACAGGTCGCACAACTACAACTCCACAGCAACACTTACATGAAGAAAAAAATATTACCCATAGATAAACATTTAGAAATGATAGGCTAACAGCTCTACGCTAAAACATAAACCACAACACCCACGCCACACTGCACTTTCCAATCCTATTAACCACAGGTGGTTAAAACAACCTTCATCTTCCCCAGCCTTATTATACAAACAAATTCTAAACAACATCCGGCCCCTACAAGGAAACACCTCTTATACAAAACAAATATACACACACATAACTGAAAATTAATTAAGAAACCGACAACAAAACAAAATACTAAATGAACATCCACCAGAAATTGCATCTGAATTCGACTCCCTTCCTCTAACAGTCCAATCATCTTTGGCCAAACTAAAATGTGGCCACCACCTACACCTGCAATTATAAATACAGGCTTAAACTCATCCAGAGCATGCCAAATATCTGCAAAAAATGCAATCAGGCCCTGGAGACTGTGTCTCACTTCCTCGTAGTGTCCAACTAATCATCGTCCCATAGCAATCTGGGACATAACAAATTTAAGCGATCTTTGGAAGAGGCCTACTTCGGTGGCGGGGTATCTTCGTGAGGTGTGGCCACTCTGAAGGAAAGGTGGCTAGGGGCGAGAAAGTAAAAAAAAAAGTATATATATATATAATATATATATATATATATATATATATATATATATATATATATATATATATATATATATATATATATATATATATATATATTATATATTATATATCCTTTTATATTATATATACAGTGATGGGCAGTATCTAGATACATACAAATTGAATACCAAGGAGACATAACACAACCCTGTCTCACTCCCTATATATAATATATATACTAAATATAATATATTATTATATATATATATAGTATTATATATATATACTATATATTTATATTATATATATATATATATATACTTATAAAAAAAAAAATAATATATATATATATATATATATTAACAGATTTTGATAAAGATTTTATTCATTAATTGATTACAGATGTCATACTAATAACCTCACAAAATTGTTTTAAAATGCCATCACTCGTAAAAGATTTTTTTATTATTAATAATGTTACAAAATCTTTAATAGAGTGTAAAATATACCACAAAAAAATAAAACTAGGTAGTTCACTAAAAACAATTAATACAACGCCACTTCATAAATATATGGAAAATCATCACCAAAGAGAATATCTGAAAGTCAAAAATTTGGATAGTATAAGGGAGAATTCTGTAGTTTCTAGAACACTGGGCACCCCAAAATAGCTAAAGATCGAAGCCGTGAAACAAGTGAGTCTTGAGGAAAATTTCTTCCCCCAAAAAATTTGCCATATCAATGACCCAATATCACAGGCAATTTTTCAGAAAATAATAAATTTTATTCACAATCACTGAAGAGCAGGAACTCACAGAACTTATTGCCCATCTT
>JABUQX010031944.1:7500-20000 GCA_015478945.1 Trachelipus rathkii
CCTGCTGAATGAAATTTTGGCGTGCAACGCCCCCTTCCCTGAATAGGGCTCTGCCCGTGAGTGGTGGTGACAACTGTAAAAAATATATATTATTATATATATTATTATATATATATATAAAGATATATATATATATATATATATATATATATATATATATATATATATATATATTATATATATATAATGATATATATATATATATATATATATATATATATATATATATATATATATATATATATAAAGTCATTTTCGTTTTTGCATTTGTGCTTACGAGACGTAAGAAATGCTCGACTTTGCGTTCGGTTTTTGTCAAACTTACCGAATAATTCGTAAAAATGCTCACCAAACGTAAGGAATTTCCATATCTTCTTTAAGGTTGCTATTTCCCCGTGCTTGCGCGGATTTAAGGACTTTCTTACCAAAAATAATGTAAACAAACCAAGATGGCGACGTGGTAGGCCCGTTTGAATTGATGATGTTTCATTCAATATAAAATCAGCTTAAATCTAATTTTCTTCCCAAAAAGGAATAAACCATCACAAATTAGTTGATCAAAATTATTTGTAAAGATAAACCATTTGTTTATTTTTTATTTCGGTTTATTCCAAAACCACGACGTATTCTATCACAACAGCTGATTCCAAATGTTTAAAAAACAAAAGTAAGCCTAGCCAACGAAATCTTGTTCGTTTAAACAGGAAATTCTTTCATATCGAGCGTAAACACAAATGACAAAAACGAAAACGGTCTAAATTAAAAGCAAAGAAAATACTAAAATTCATTCTATCGTAAACGCTTCGTATTTTTACAATTATAATTAAAGGAGATAGAACTAAAGAAATTAGTTCCAAGTAAACATTAGTGGGCTTTCTACTTCTATTTATCGCAAGCCTACTGATACTTTACTTGGGACGTATTTCTTTATTTCTATCCCCTTTATTCATAAAATTGCGGTCCTAAGGCCCAGCATATACAAGCTTTTGTTATTTGTTCTGATTGGAAAGTTTTTCCATGAAGAAATCACCTTTCGCCGTAAAATTTCTAGCTTTAGTCAATATCCTTCTAACCTTTTTAATAAACTTATTTTTTCCTTCTATATAACACTTATCGCCCTAAACTCTTGCATAGGATGTTCCTAAACTTCCTGTTTTACGCTCGGCTTCCCAACATTTCAATGATCTTCAACTTTTCAGATTAAAGAAACATCTTTAAACAAAAACTTTCCTACAATGCAAGTTTCGTATCTCTTTTGCCAGCAACAACTCAGTTGGTAGTTTCTTTAAGATTAAAGAAAGCATCCCCATGAACTTGAAAAGGTCACACATCGTTTACAAATATAAATGTGCCGACTGCAACGTCGACTATGTAAGTCAACTTTACAAAACTAAAGATGCGAGCCTTCAAACCACAATGGACATTTTCCTTTCTTTTTAACTAATCTCCCCACTCTCAACCGGATCTAGCTGTCAGAGGATCGCTTATGACCTCAATAGGCACCCTATATTTCTTCAAAAAATTCTCCATACTTCAAAATGCTTTTACAGATGAACTTGAAAATTTGGAATTTTTATATATAAAAACACTTAAACCTACACTTAACATCCATAAGACGACTTCTTTGGCACTCCTGATTGCCTGAACTAATTTCCCGAATTTCGTGCAAAAGCGAACACGATTTCTTACGAGGTTTACTTTTGTTTTGAAAACAATTGGAATCAGCTTTTGTGATTAAGCCCGTCGATTTCGGATTTAAAAAAAAAAAAAAAAAAAAAAAAAAAAAAAAAAAAAAAAAAAAAAACATGGTTTATATTACAAAAAAATTGATCAACTATTGTGATGGAGTTAATCGATTTGGAAGAAATTAGATTTAAAGCTGATTTTATTGAATGAAAATATTCATCAATTCAAACGGGCCTACAACGCCGTCATTTTTTTTTGTTTACACATTTTCGTAAAAACGTACTAAATTCAGCAATCACAGGAAATAGCAACCTTATAGAATTAAGGAAATTCCTTTACGTTTGGTAAGCAATTTTCTTAACGATTTTGCCACTAGTTTAAGCAAAAAACGAAAACGCAAACTCGAGCATTTCTTTCGTTTCGTTAGCACAAATGCAAAAACGAAAACGTCTATATTAACATACAGTGGGTAAGATAGATACGGAAATTATCAGACAAATTGCGAATATATATATATATATATATATAATATATATAATATATATATATATATATATATATATATATATATATATATATATATATATATATATATATATATATATATATATACAGTATATCGAAACAATTTAAAGACGCAAAAAGTGTGTGGTATCGGTTAAAGGTATCGGGCAAAATTTTTACCGATACCGATACCTACTACTCTCAAAATTCCCGATACCGATACCGATACCTCAAAAATCGACAGATACCACCGATACCGATACCATGGTATCGGTGCATCAAACAAATATATATATTATATATAATATATATATATATATATAAAAAAATATATATATATATATATATATATATATATATATATATATATATATATATATATATATATATATAATATATAATATATATATATTATATATATATATATATATATATATATATTATCAGGGATGGGGAGTTGAAAAAAAATAAATCGACTCCCCAACTCCGACTCCCAGAGTCGATATTAAAAACAACCGAACTCCCCGACTTCGACTCTAAGAGTCGATATTTTAAACTTGAATTCCGACTCCCCGACTCCAGACGGAAAATTTCATACACACCCATTTTGTACGAATTATTATAGCATCCGCTCGCTTGTTGATAAATTCCGTTAATGCATAATTACACAAGTACATTTTATTTTATAAAACCAGTTTTAATTGCCATTTATAAAAATATTCCTGGCAATAATGGGATTAAATAAAATTCCCAATTTACTGAATGCACAACTGGTATAAAACATTTACAAAAGTTAGCTCAACCACAATAGATTAAGATTATTACTTCCACTTATGCCAACAACCATTCGGCGCCAATATCGGTGTGCAAACTTGATTTGTAATTCAATAAAAAAAAAAAAAATTTCAACATAGCTGCAATCATATTTTGTCAAAAAGTAGCCTTTTTGTAGTTTTTTAAATATATTTACAAACCTTTTTTATTTTAAATTTTAAAAATAAAATCTAAATATTTTTAAAAGTAGTTAAAAACTGTTTTTTAAAACATTAAACAAAAAATTTTTTTTTTTTTTTTTTTTTTTTTTACAAGTTGTTTTTTCTCCACTCACGGGCAGAGACCTATTCAAGGAGGGGGTGTTGGACACCTCAGATATTCAATCAAAAGTTCACCCTCTAGCGCAGATGAGCACAGACGCAGGCTTTTGAAGTGGGGGAGATTAATTTCAGCAGGAAACACAGAAGATGGAAAGAGAATTCCACAGAAACAGATGTGGCAGAAAGAAGGAAGCACCGCAGCGAACTAGGCTGGAGTTACCTACATCAAAAAACTCATGTGCTGACACAGCACCCCTAGTGCTAGGGCGACGTAAAGGTGGAGGTACGAGAGTGATAAGCTCACCTCGAGCACCTGCCGACTTTGGCGGGTACCTATAAGAAAGAAGATAAAGGACCAACATCGCGCCGCAAAGAGATAGAGGGTCAAGTGTACTGGAAAGTACAGAACAGTTTTATAAGCCTTTTGCCTTTGACTCGACCCTATCCAAAAAGCCGGGTGGGGAAACCAGAGCCCCCCCAGATATGAGAGCAGTTAACTCCATACAAGGGTGGATGAGGCCCTTGTATAGCTGGAGCAACTGGAAAGAGGAAAAAGTCCTCCGCAGTCAAAACAGAACTCCGTTCTTTGAGGCCACCTCTAGAACCGTTTGTGATGTGAGGTTTACAAGAAACATTTTTTTGTTTATGTTAGGCCAAGGATGTTTATATTGTCAACAGGAGTGACGAGAGAAAACTGATCCGAAAGAGAATAGGAAAAGTTAGAAAAAGGATATCTTAGAAGAGGGATAATTTGAAGAAGTTGAGTTTTTAAAAGAATTTGAATTTCACAAGGTTTCAGACCGACCCACCACGAAATTCTAATCCAGATCAGCGAGTATAGAATCGGAAAGATATAAGACGAGAGGCAATTCTAGAAGTAAAAGAAGGAGCAGAATTGAAATGAGTTGAAGAATGAAGGGTCGAGTCATCGGCATATGAGTGAATAGAGTTAGATGTGCAGGTGAGAGATCATTAATATGAAAAGTAGGAATAAAGTAGGAGATAAGACAGAACCCTGAGGAACACACTATTGACAGAAAAGAAAAAGAAGTCGCCCATCAACAACAGCCGATATTTTGTTTGAGCGATTTGAAGGAAAACTAGACATAAAGTAAGCAAAGAGAAGGAGGAAACCCAAAGGAGGGGAGCTTGGAGAGCTGATATATATACAATTTTAGATAATTAAAGTATTTAAATACTGCCCAGCTCTGATATATATATATATGATATATATTATATATATATATAATATACTATATATATATATATATATATATTATTATATATATATAATATATTATATATATATCAGTGCGACTCTCGTGGTGGAAATGGATGGGGGTGCGATTTAACATTATATATATATATATACTATATTATATATATATATATTTATTATATATTATAATATATATATATATATATATATATATATATATATATATAATAATATATATAATATATATATATATATATATAATATATTATATATATATATTATATATCGCATAACATATGACAGGTTTGGCCACCTTCTGGCATTAACTTCTACTTCAATATGGGAAAAAAAAAAAGTCACCCGTTGCGATATGAATTTAAAATAAATATAAAAATGAAATTATTTATAAATTAAATTATAAATTTTTATAATTTGGTAGCTGAAGTTCCATTCTTTCTCTGTTTTTTTGACTTGCAAATAACTCAATCACCAGATTGTCCAAAGACGAATTGTGGACAATATCTCTTTCAGTTGCAAGGGCAACGAGGGCATTCAGTCTATCTTGCCCCATTGTATTCCGAATAACGATTGTAATTCTTTTTAATCTACAAAAGCATCTTTCAGCTTCAACAGATACCATTGGATTAGATATTAAAATTTTAAGCTAACTGTAAATATTTCTTTCAAAAAAATTCTTGATCCATTCCATTTTCCAATAATGACTCGTTAAAGGACAAGAGCTCTTTCCAGAGTTAAAAAAAACTTCACTAGAATATATAACTTCAAGTTCAGATTTGTGTCTTAAGATGTTAAAAAATGGATAAACAGTTACAGTCTTTTAAATGCAACTGTGGGAAATGAGGTTCTATAAAATTTAAAGTGTTCACGCTCGAAAAGTGGAGCTGATACTAGATGATCACTAAACGAAAACCTCTCCTTAGACCGAGATATTATTATGTCACACACCTCATGCGCAGCAGCTTTTTTAAATTCGAGGTAATTGGAAACATTTAACGATCTCTTCACCTCACAAACATCATACGTTCCCTCAATTACTTTTCATTATGATGGTCATACTGTTTTTAATCTTTCCTAATTCTAATTGTAGTTCACTCACACCTTGTTTTATAAAAATTATGTCTGCATTTCTTGATTGAATTTTATTATTAAAGAAACAATCTACGTGTGGCATTATATGGCGAAAAAGAATGAGCCAAAATCAAAAGTAGGATCAGTCAATAGTCTTAGCAAATCTCCTGCTTGATCTTTGTGTTCCTCGTTGTTTCCTTTCATTTCGAAATATTTAAAAGCATTCCTAACAATGGCTCTCTATGTTCAAAAAACCATGTTTACAGTTCGGATTGTTAAAATTCCATCTTGTTTTAACAGTTTTTGGAAATTGTTTCCCCCCAATAATTTAATCTAATACAGAGCCATCCCTGAGGAGATTGTGAAAAAAGGTTGGAATTAGTGATATATTTCTAAAAAACTCTCCAACCTGGAATATAATATAATATTAATAATAATATATATATATATATATATATATATATATATATATATATATATATATATATATATATATATATATATATATATATCATATATATATATATATATATATATGTAGAGGTAATTGTGGAGTCCAGGTAAAAATTCACTTAGTTGAATAATAATTAGAATGTAGTGTGGTTAGTATGGTGAAAACACCATAATGGAAACTTATTCCGTTCCGGAATAAGAAGCCCATTGTTATTAAGGTGACTGCATCTTAAGTAAATATATTTTTTTCATGTTCAGATTTTTCTCGTTGGTTTTTATATGGTTTACTAAATCAGTTTTTCTCTCTTACAGTAGACATCCCCATGTATTCATAATTTATAATCTTAATTATAACTTTAATAATACGTAGTTTTAAAAGCTTATCAAAGCTTAATGATAGCATACTACCAAAGAATACTACCAAAGTATCAATGAGATTAATTCCATATACCATAAATCACTGATGTACCTACGAAGTTAGGAAACACTTACACATTAGGATCACAGGTATGTAACATGGTTTTGTAATCCTAATTAATCTACTAAATATGTAATACAGGAAATTACTCACACTCATTCCCTTTGTTACAGTACTTACCCAAGACTCGTCACCTCCTGGATTCTTTGACTCGTCTCGTCATTAAATAAGACCCCTCATTGACAATGTTCTTATTGTTAGGGTAAGATCTCTCTCTTAATTTAATAGCATAGTATCTTACTTTAATTCTTCAATTAATGGTACATGTTTAAATAACTTCAATATCTCAATATCTTAACTTTTTAACTTTCTAAAGCTAATTCCTGTAATCATTTTTACAGGGTCTTATTTTTCAGTCTTATTATTGGGGTTTCATTTACCTCACCAGAATCATCTTTGTTTTGGGTTTTTGTTTTGACTCATAAAGCTAGGCCAAGCCCCTCTCCAGAAGTCTTTGTTTTGGATCTATTGGTATTAACCTTAGGTCAACTCTCCAGAAGTCTTTATCTTTGTTTTGAGTCTTCATTATAGATCTCACAAGATTAATCATAATAGTTAAAAATCTCTTAAGTCTGGATAACTTCCCAGACCCATTAATCAAGTCTGGATAACTTCCCAGACCCATTAATCAAGTCTGGATAACTTCCCAGATACATTAATATTAAGTCAGTTCTTCTGATCATAATTATATATTTATAACAACTTAGTTACAGTTGTGGGTTCCCACCCCCGTAACCATTTTTTTTATAAGGTTATCCCCCTAGTTCCCGGATACCTGATGAATGAACATTAACTTTAACTCTACTACTTTTGATAGTATGTATGTGTAAATAAAGTTATCTTTTATTTTTTTTCATTCTCCCCTTCTTACTACTTGTATAAGTGATCTATTCTCTAATTGGACACAAACCAGGAGCATTGGGAGCAAGTCGATGGTCCCTCTTTCCTGCACCCTGCCAGTAGAATGAAAGTTTGATTGGCTCTTTTACATATCTCCTCCAGGTAGATATTATTACATAATTTCTTTTTAATTTTCTCACTGTTCTAAATTATTTTATATTAATTTTGATAATACTAATTACTTTTTCTTCTGGAGGTCAAGTGACCGTACTTATTCATGCCCTCGTCACTTGGTCTCCACTACATAAATACAAGAAAATAAAAAGTGGCGCCCGAACAGGGACCATCTGTCTTCTTCGGTGCTCTTGCCTTGCCACTGGATTGTGATTTTAGATCACTCATCGCCAAACCTCACAAAACAGTAATTAAAAGACATTATTCTCATAATTCTCCCTGACTGTCTTAATATTCTTTAAAGTTTGATTTGAGTATTCTTCTTTCTTAAGTTTGAACGAGTTTTGAACGAAATTGAAAGAACTCCTTAAATTACTTAATTGCTTTATAGTTGCTGTATTAAAAGTATTAAAGAAATAAACATGACTGCCAAAAGCAATCCCCGTGGGGACTATAAAAACGTTGATCACTCAGATGCATCAACTGAGTCCGAGTCTCCAGAGATCCCTACCACTAATTTGATTGATTTTCCCATTCATGAGGGAACTACTCTTTTAGATTCAGATAGGGATTTGCTCACCTTTAACCATAATTTTCAAAGACATGCTGACCATGAACAGGCAATAGCTTTGGTTAGTTATCCCCAAAGTATCGATTCCCAAAATGGTCGTCACCCATCACAATATTCACAGAACTTACATGGTCCTCAACCATCACATCATTCTTCTTACAATATTGAGGATTCACATCGTTCAAATCCTCCACACATGCCGCATAAATCAAAGTCGTACCCACGTAACACTAAGCATAATTTCCCATTGCACAGAAATTCTTACTCAAGATCAAAAACAAACACAGATATGTACTCAGGTCCCATCATAAAACAAAAAATTGATAGGATGGAAGAAGCCATCTTACACTTGAATTCCTTACTCAAGAATTCACATAATCTTAAAGGGGTAGACCCTGGTACATATAAACTAGAAACTGGTAATAATTTCCTCACTTATTTAGCGGATTTTGAAGCTTACTGCCAACTTCATTATCCCACAGCCTATCACAAATGGTTAAATTTACTCGGCAGACAACTTGACGGTCACTTCCTTAATGTCTATCGTCTTGTCACCAAGGATGATAGAGATTATTTCTCTGTTCGAGAGACCCTCATCCAATGGTATGAGGAGGAGGAGAGAAAAAGGAAGGAATCCCTATTTCATACATTTCAATCTGCCCGCCGTTACAAAAATGAGAGTATTCGTTTGTTTGCCTACAGACTAGAACGTCTGGCTAGTCATGCTCATCATGGTCTAGACATGAGTGGCCACGAATCTCTCCGAACTGCATTTTTATGTAGCCTTCCTACAAACATAGAACAAGGTGTTAGAGAATACATAGACATGTATGAGCTCAATAAAAATTGGCGTACTCCTTGGTCAGATATCGTGGGGTATGCGGAGTTCCTCGACACCCATAACAAAGATTTTTCAAAATTCCCATTTACATATCCCCAGCACACAGAACATTCAGTAAAGAACACACAAAACACTAATTACCCTTCTAAGGTTTTTACTCAAAATTCTTCTACAAAGCCACGTTCTTCTAAGAACTTAACAGATCACAATTCTTCCTTAAACAATCGCGGTGGTCGTCACCCTTTTCGCGATCTTCCTCATAAAAATTCCCCACATGAAAATAATCGAACTTTTACTTCTAAAAGACCTAACCTAGATTCTGTTGACCGTAAGACCCTCGTCTGTGATTTTTGTAATAAGATCGGTCATCAGATACGTGAATGCTACAAATATCTGGAAATTTGTAGCTACTGCAAAAAGAAAGGTCACATTATAGCTGACTGCAGAACACGTAAATCTGTTCCAACATCTCTCCCACAGAAAGTTCGCAAGGCTGTTTGTCCCTTTTGCGGAGGTCCTCACCCGGGGATGAAATGTTCTCAACACCCTCCATATCAACAAACACCGCCAAACTCTCCAAACACTCATACTTCTAAGTCTTCCACTGAACATACTCCTAAAAATGTATATTACGGAAAATCTCTTCCCAAAATGGAACAAAGTACACGTCCACGAAACAAGTGTCCGTTGTCCCCTAGTCATTCACATTCTCAGGATACTAATTCCAATTTGCCAAAAAATTGCTTACCTAATTATAATGTACCTAACCAAGGTTTACCTAAAATTAATTTACCTAACCCTTGTGTACCTAACACTAATTTGCCTAACCATTATCTACCTAATACTAATATACCTAACCCTTGTGTACCTAACACTAATTTACCTAACTCTTGTTTACCTAATGCTAATTTACCTGACCCTTGCGTAACTAATACTAATTTACCAAACTCTTGTGTACCTAATCCTAATTTATCTAACCTAAGTTTACCAAAACCATATAGCCCTTCTTTAACAACGTTAAGTTCACCAGTTGTAAGTAATCCACCTGTGGAGAAAAAGTCCAACACAGATTTTTCATTCTGTTTTCCATTCATGAACATGGAATCATTCACTTACAATTCACAACCCAAAGAAACGTCTTCTTCCTTAATTTCTGACTCCAGAAACACTGAATCACACAAAGCACTTCCTGTAACTTTAACTGAAACTACCAAAGAATTACACAGTCATGTACGCACTGTAGCTGTCAATTGTACACATTTTACCACAAATCAGTTAACAATATCCGTAGCTTTTGAAAAAAATAGCCTTAACTTTGAACAATGTATTGTTGACACAGGAGCCAGTATTAGCTTAGTTAGCTATGAGGCCATTCCCCAACATTTGAAACATCTTATTAAACCTTCCAAGGACATTGGAATAAATGCCATCAGCGGCTTAACACATGATCACACGGTTTCCGTGGATTCATACATAGACATGCCATTACATTTCTTTGATAGTGATTTCTCCACTACACCCATAAATTTCATAATCATACCCGGAGAAATGATGCTAGCCCCAGTGATATTGGGAGCGATAGCACTAAAAGATAATCATTTACTCCCCGATCTCACTTTACGAAGACTAATTAAAAGACTCGGCAACCATTTCAAGTGTATCGTCAAAGATATAAGTCAGTCTCACACCAACCATGGTCAAAAACTTCCTTCAATTATCAATCCCTTAAACCCGAAAACGTAAAAAATTGCGTTGTACTCTTTCTATATTAAATTCCAACATCCCTGAAATACTAGGGTAATGCTCTCATATGAGTAACCATTACTAGCTCTAGGCCCAATTGGCCCAGTTACGGTATATATATATATAGAGAAAAATATATAGTATGTCTATTCAAGCATTATATTGCGACTTATATAGCCATACATATATTTTCCTCCGAAACCTTGACTCATGGTCATGGTTCATGACGATGTTGCAAGGGAGTGAGTTTCATATTTCAGATGATGGCTCTGGATGCCAATGCAGCAGTCATCCGACGTTCTCCATCCGAAGTTCTCAAAACAACCGAAGACATCCGGTGGTAATGTACTAAGTAATGTAAGGTACACTTTGCAGTTTTGTATTATTAAGATGTATTATCTAATTGCTCTTAAGCAAAATAAAATTTCCCCAATAATTCCCAATTTACTTTTGGGGATCGCAATATTTAAAATAATATTGGTTACAACCAAATATATTCTAATTTTAAGTTAATAATGATTATGTATTAAAACAAATTGATAATGTTATTTTATATTCTAATTATAAAATTCTTATCTACTGATTATTTTCTTCAACGAAAAATAATTCTTATAAATCTATGTTATTATTAATGCCAATTACTAATATATTTTTTTGTTTTTTCCATCACATCTCCTAAGAAGGTCCGCTGCTTTTCTAATTCTTACTGTCCTTACTGTACCTGTCCTATCTTATTCCAATTAATTTGTATGGTTTGTAAGGTATAACTTACTAATAGTAGAACCCATATACTAATATTTTAATGGTTTATAGGTGTTTATTAATTTAAGCACCTGACTCCCAATACCAAATCATCCTCTATCTTTACCTCGGAAAACTAAGTCTATGCTCTGTCATTTATTATGCCTTCGAAAGTAAGGTGGGGTTTTTAGGCTTAGTGGGGAAGTGTGTAGAGGTAATTGTGGAGTCCAGGTAAAAATTCACTTAGTTGAATAATAATTAGAATGTAGTGTGGTTAGTATGGTGAAAACACCATCATGGAAACTTATTCCGTTCCGGAATAAGAAGCCCATTGTTATTAAGGTGACTGCATCTTAACTAAATATATTTTTTTCATGTTCAGATTTTTCTCGTTGGTATTTATATGGTTTACTAAATCAGTTTTTCTCTCTTACAGTAGACATCCCCATGTATTCATAATTTATAATCTTAATTATAACTTTAATAATACGTAGTTAAAAGCTTATCAAAGCTTAATGATAGCATACTACCAAAGAATACTACCAAAGTATCAATGAGATTAATTCCATATACCATAAATCACTGATGTACCTACGAAGTTAGGAAACACTTACACATTAGGATCACAGGTATGTAACAAGGTTTTGTAATCCTAATTAATCTACTAAATATGTAATACAGGAAATTACTCACACTCATTCCCTTCGTTACAGTACTTACCCAAGACTCGTCACCTTCCGGATTCTTTGACTTGGCTCGTCATTAAATAAGACCCCTCATTGACAATGTTCTTATCGTTAGGGTAAGATCTCTCTCTTAATTTAATAGCATAGTATCTTACTTTAATTCTTCAATTAATGGTACATGTTTAAATAACTTCAATATCTCAATATCTTAACTTTTAACTTTCTAAAGCTAATTCCTGTAATCATTTTTACAGGGTCTTATTTTTCAGTCTTATTATTGGGGTTTCATTTACCTCACCAGAATCATCTTATTATTGGGGTTTTGTTTTTGACTCTTAATGTTGGGCCAAACCCTCTTCAGAAGTCTTATTTCTGGATCTA
>JABUQX010031944.1:30000-40668 GCA_015478945.1 Trachelipus rathkii
TAGTAAAGGAAAGACCGATTTAAGATAGAGTGAGAAACGGAATGGGTTAGGGAGAGAGGTTGGTGTGGGTGCCCTGTGGTTGAAACAGGATAAATTCCGGCGAGACTGAGAGGTGGGTAGCATATAGTAAGGATGCGCGGGAGACGAGTCGCGAGTAGAAGGTGGTGGTGGAGAGTGGAGGAAGTAAGGCCGAGAGGAAGACCGAGGGGAAGATGGAAAGATTGTGTGGAGAGAGCCCTGAGAAGACATGGACTGCCCGAGATGCGCCAGCTGATGAAGGATGGTATACTTCTGGAAAGGACTGCGTGGAAATTGATGTTGTCTCCGCTGACAGGCCGTAGGCCTCCCTGAGGGAAGAAGTAAGACGTAAGTAATATATATATATATATATATATATATATATATATATACTTATATATATATATAATATATATAAATATATAATATATATATATATATATATATTGCCTCTCGTCTACAGCTTTCTGATTCAATTCTTGCCGATTTGGTCGGAATTTCTCAGTGGGGTAACCGTAATCTTGTGAAGTTCAACTCTTTAAAAACTCAACTTCTTCATATCTCCCTCTCTAAAATATCTCCCAACTTTCCCATCCCCTTTGATGGCTCTAATGTCTTACTAATAAACAACATAAACATTCTAGGAGTAAACATAAATAGTGAATTGTCTTGGAGACCTCCCATCACATAGGTTGCTAAAATGGCCTCAAAAAAGCTGGGAATTCTGTTCAGATTGCGTGAATTTTTTTTTTCTGCGCTCAGATACTCTAGTTATATATAAAGGTCTTATTCGCCCCTGTATGGAATACCGTGTTCCCACATTTGGGGTGGATCCGGTTCCACCCTCCTTTTGGATAGAGTTGAAGCTAAGGCTAAGAGACTTATAAACTGTCCCATACTCTCTGACTCCCTTGACCCTTTCTCTGCGTCGTGACGTAGGTGCCTTAACTCTTTCTATAGGTATTACAATGGCAGGTGCTCGAGTGATAGACCTCTCGCATTCCTCCATCACTGCGTCGCCCTCGTAACACAAGAGGTGCCTTGTTCCTCTCATGAAAATTGTGTGAATATTGAGATTCAAGGATCCTCGTTGTGGTACTCCTTCTTTCCAGCACTCTGTTTTTATGAAGACCCTTGCCTTCTTTATTTTCACGCAATATTAATCTTCCTCTATTAAGTCCGCGTCCGAGCCCCAACCTGAGGAAATTGCGTTAGGCAAGGGATCAGGGTTGGGTTTACTTTCCATTTATTTTAATTTTTATTTTTCTTTATGTAATTTTTTTATTTATTTATTTATTTATTTGTTTATTTTTTTTGCCCCCTCCGCGTTTGGAAAAGGGCATTGCCCGTGAGTGGTGTTATCAATGTAATATATATATTATATATATATATATATATATATAATATAATATATATATATACTATAATATATATATATATTATATATATATTATATATAATATATAATATTATATATATATATATATATATATATATATATATATATATATTATATATAATATATATAATATATATTATATATTTATATATATATATATATATAAAGACATTGCCCGTGAATGTATATATATATATATATATATATATATATATATATATATTATTTAGTACGTTTAGAAGTGGTAGAGGATGAGTGGAGTAGTATACAGTACGACCGGGATTAAGGTGCCATCACGATTTTCGTGACGCATGTAGGTGCCACAGGCACCTACATACGCACACGGTCTCCGACCGTGTGCGTACATTACATATATTTGGTGTATGTACGTGACGAAGTCACGTGCGTACATTACGTGGTTGTATTCTAGGTATATGTACGTACACGTGGTCGAAGACCATGTGCGTTCATTACTCTTGTCATGCTCTTTCATGAGGTCTATGTACGTATGTGTACGCGTACGCAAGGTCGGAGACCTTGCGCCTACATTAACCGTGTGCTCACGTAGGTTCATGAGTGTTTTTTGTCGACATCTGGTGCTAGTGGTGCACCGAACCCTGTGCCACTCTCCCACTGCTCACCACCACTCTCGGTGACTGTTTTCTCTTTCCCCCACCCCCTTTCACTTTCTTTCTCTTCTGCTCAGGAGGTTTTTACTCCACCCCCGTTTATCCTGTTTTCTCAACTCTCGGCTTGAAGGCCGCCATCTGCCGCCCTGGTGACGGACATGTAACTCAGGAAGTTCCTGACTGGCTCTCTCGGCTACTCTGTGCTACTGATCAAAACGAAAGCAGCCCGTCGAGGCTCGAACTCCTGCTGTCGCATTGTGATCGGGTCATGCTTTCCCGTGAGCTAACTGCTTTCGCTGGAACGCGGTCGTTAAACTCCTTTGGAATTAGTAGCAGGTCATTATAAGAATCGAACGTCTGGATATGAAGAACTTTAACTTGTATAGTTAATATATATATATATATATATATATATATGAATATATAATGTAGAGAGTCTATAAAAAATACAATTTTTATATATATTATATATATATATATATATATATATATATATATATATAATATATTATATAATAACTATATATATATATATATTAAGGCGATGTGCGAAGAGTATGAAAAAGCCGAATTACCGTATTTTTCGTCATAAAAAGTATTCGGCCACACCAGAATAGTATATCAAAAAGTAACTACGGTCATCACTTTAGAGGAAAAAATAACAGCGAAAACTTCACACATGACGTCAATCAAAAAAAAGAAGTAAAACTTATTCTTGAAATGAGCTTTGTAGCAGATATGATAGTAATCGAGGTGCTGATCCATATATATTCTCGGAATTGCTGTATCACATCCCGTTTCGTGCAATCATGGATCCCTATTTTGCATTATTCCTTAGGAATGACAAAATTCATGTCCGCACTACGTAGGCTGTATAAGTTACTTCCGGCATAAATCTACAGTAGCAGCAAGTTTTCTGCGGTCGATCGGGAAGCATGTTGTAACTTTAGTACGTCTACATGTATGGATGCCAATGACCTGGATAATGTCTATCATCCATTCTGAAATTACAGGTCGGAGGTCCGTCATTGTTCACCCAGGGTGAACTGAACGATCTTGTATGAAAAATGACTACTGGAACATGGCACAAGAGTAACATTTTATCGTAACAGAGAAGCAGAGCTGCGGAGGCTCTTCCAGTCAGATGGTAACCTTGTGTATTGCAGGGAAGTTGCAGGCCTACTACTCGCTATGCGGGACTCCCAGGCATACGACAAGGTGAGTGGCGACTGTTTATTGACACTTCCAAGAGCAGCTTAAAGTGTCTGTGTTGTTTACACAAACGGCAACAAGAGGTATGCTTCGCGTTCCAGTGAGGGTACTCGGTTACGGATGACGAGAGGAAGTATGCAAAAAATCAAGACAGTTGGAGAGGCTACAATATCAGGTACATGGATGGTAAATATGCGTCGACCTCAAAATGGTAAACATTTTTTGCTCGCGTCAGCAAGCAGGTTTCACCAAATATCCCTGCTTCCTGTGCTATTGGGACAGCCGGGCGGCAAAGGGATCACTGGACCAAAAGAGAGAATGGTCACAGAGGGAAAACTTGACGCCAGGTGACAGGGAAACATCGTACGTGAACCACTTGTACAGAGAAAAAACATCATCTTACCCTCCACTACACATAAAACTTGATTTGATGAAACAATTTGTGAAGGCCTGGACCATGATGGTGAATGCTTCCGGTATATATGCTCAAACGTTTCCTGGTTTGAGTGACGAGAAGAAAAAAGCTGGGAAATTTGATGGCCCACAAAAATATGGACCACTCCTCCGTGATGCTGCCTTTGCTACAACAAGGACTGTGTTAGAGGCAAAAGCGTGGATTTCTTTTTCAGATGTAGCACAGAATTTTCTGGGGAACAGGAAAGCCGAGAACCACTAACATTGTACAGGAACTGCTAGGCAGTTTTCATTCTCATGGATGTAGAATGAGTATAAATTTGCACTACTTACATTCTCACCTAAGAAAATTTCCGGATAACCTAGGCGAGTTAGTGATGAGCTGGGTGAACGCTTCCATCAAGATCTAAAGTTCATGGAAGGACGTTACCAGGCGAGTGGGATATCAAGTATGATGGCCGACTATGTGGAGCTTTGATTGAGGGAATTATTTCCAGACGCTATTGCCACAGAGATCGTCTACGAAGAGAAGTTACTACCATCGTAGGTATCTTTACATTAACTAAACCCATTCCTTTTATTACATTCATTGTTGTCCCATTTTACTCTTTATTCATAGGTTGTATTATATGTTAAACATATATCTATCAAAGACGTGTATCATTTCATTGCGATTTGTTTCTCTCCCTTCTATATCCAATATATATATATATATTATAGATATAGTTATATATATATATATATATATATATATATATTATATATTACTTATATATAATATATATAATATATATATATATATATATATGATTATATATATATTTATTATTTTATAATTTATATATATATTATATATGTATATTCCCAAGAATTGTGATAGACCTCTTTGAAAAAGGCTAAAAAAATCATAAAATTATACAAATCTGTGTTACACACAATATTTCACAAATGCGATGTGATATGCAAAAACCAATTTACATTTTTTGGAATCAGCACATCAATAATCAATTGCGAAACCCGTCCAAGAAATTTCATGTTTACCAGTGTTATATACAAAGTAATAAAACAAAAAGTAAATAACTATTTCTTACCTATAGCAAACCATTCACATTAAAAATAATTAAATGAAAATTGAAAATTTTCGTAGTTAAAGATATTAAAATAAAACTTCCTTTGAATAAGCTCTAAGGTTTAAATGACAGAACATTAGCAGTCTCCATTTTCAGGGATAACCTAATTCTTGTGGCTTCATAAATATTTTCCTTCCTGTTCTAAATATTCTTTCACTTTCGATTGATGACGGTGAGCTGAAAGGTATTTTATTGCTTGTTTTTTCAAATTCATAAAAACTATTTCCAGTGTTTTCCACCAATGAAGGAATATCATTGTCTTCGCTGGTCAAAGTAGGCAAACTTATATATTTGTTTATTTCTTGATATAATTCCATATGTAGCCTTTTACTTTTATGTTACAATAATTACATCGTCAGAAGAATGGGAATTTTCTTTTTTCACTCTCACTTTTCTTTTCTGTAGACATTTTGATGCGCACCAATTTTTTAAACAAATCCATTAAGAAGTGAAATGGAACATCAGCTCACTTTCCCCACGTACGTGAATCATTGTCAGGCAGAAGAGTCAGGAGCTAAATTTCATGCATTCTTTCCATGCCTCAATGACCATATTTTTTAATGATTCATCGATTCATGTTGAAAAATTAGCTTGGATCGCAGATCTAAAGAAAGTAGCTACACACAAAGATTATCACATAGGAAACTTGGAAAGTCTTTTTTCTACTGATTTCTTAAGCTTTTCAACGATTGTAATTATTCCACTGAAGCTTTTGCTCTTTAAATTGCCTTATTTAAAAAATAGATTTATTGCTAAAATGGAATCACTTGGGCGACTGTTACTTCACGTTTAATGCCTGTTTTTTTAGTGGTTGTCAAATGGCTCAAGTAAATGAATAATTTTGCTACTGAAAATCAGTCAACATTGTCTGATTGCATTCAGCAGCGTATATGAAATAGGGGGACTTTTTGTTCAAACAATCTTTTAAGCATATCATAAGTTCTGTTCCAGCGTGTAGAAACGTCTTGAATTAATTTATGCTGTTTGACATTCAGCTGCATCTGTAAAGTTTTAAGCTTTGCAGCTGCCGTTGCTGAATGGTGAAAATTAGAGGATATGCTTCTGCAAGTAAATAAAATATCTTTAACAGACTTCTGACATAATATTGAAACGTGAATATAGTTGCAAAATGTGAATAAAACATGAAATCTGATAGGCAGCCACTCTTCCTTATACCAGCTACCATGTTTTGGTAAATTATCCCGTATCACTAAATGAATTCTATTTTTAGAATATTGAAAAATGTCAAAGGCCCTTATAGGATCTGACAAATGACAAAGATTTTCGCCATATTGGCTACAAAATTTGGCTATATTTTTATTTTTTTGGAAAATAAGTTTCTAAAATTTCAATTTTAAATTGAAAAAACTTTCCCTTATGTTGACGTAATTTATTGTTTATAAAGCTCAATATTTGGCCCGAATAGTTCGGCAAAAAGCCGAATACCGAATATTCGGTATTTTGGCCGAATAGGCCGAATACCGAATACTTACTGAATATTCGGCACATCCCTAATAATCAGTCAGTCAAAAATAAATAAAAACTAAATGAAAGTGTATCCTATACATATATATATAATAATATATATATATATATATATATATATTATATATATATATATATGTATATATATATATATATATATATATATATTATATATATATATATATATATTATATATATATATATATATATTATATATATATATATATATATATATATATATTACTTATTTTTCAAACTTTATTTAAATAAAACAAATAATTTATATATATATATATATATATATATATATATATATATATATATGGTAAAATTTTACTTTTCGGCAGCACTAATTTTTTTAGAGTTTATTTTCGATATTTGTTGGGTTCGATTAAATCGAAAATCGATACTTTGTTATATCGATACATAAAATCGATATTTGCTAATATCAATATATATATATATATATATATATATATATATATATATATATATATATATATAATATATTATATATATATATATATAGTAAATCAAATGTCCCAAATGGTTTTGAGATTTATAGAGTACGAATAGATTGTTGCGAATAAATGTCCCAAAAGTACTCATTTTTGGGATTTATTGTTTTTTGGGTATATCACTAACGAATACCCACGGGTAGTCCGCCCCGATGTTAGGAGTCGGGGTCTTCGGCCTCTAGGTGGACTACGGGGGACTAATCCCCCCTCCGGGGAAGGGTCTCCGGACCCCCGCTCTTTGGTCTTTTGGTGTCGCGGGGTTCCTCCGAACATCCCCTCCGGGGTATGAAACATCCCCCCCTCTGTCCCCATCGCTCGGAGCCCCCTAAAAGGTAAATTACTTCCATTTTAGGGGGCTCGTTGACTCACTGTCCCGTAAAAGTAACCCTAAACTTTACTGATCCACTGTGCCGTAAAACTAGCTCTAACTTTAACTGGAAGACTGTTTAGTAGCTGCCGAAAGATTTATATATATAATATATATATATTATATATATATATATATATATATATATATATATATATATAATATATATATATATATAATATATATATATATATATATATATATATATATATATATAACGCGAAAAGTTAAACCAGTCTACAACTCTTTTTGGACTAAAATCAACGTACATTGATACCTTTGCTACTGTTACATGTTGTACAAAATAAAACAATGCTAAAAAAAACTAGCAAACTGCAATCGTTTTGGCATATATGAAACAAATCACTAACATTCATTTCTAAACTTACGCTGACAACTCCACTTAACATAACCGACGAATACAAAGTTTGAACCATACTGACCGATGTTTTGTTAACAGTGTTGCCAACTCCAAATATCACAAGTCGCTAGATTTTATTAAAAAAAAGTAAAAATGCCAATATTTGATGAAAAAAGCAATAAATAATAAATAATAAATAAGCAATAAAAGCAGTAAAATTTTGCACTAAAGTAGCAATAAATTATAAATAAGCAATAAAAGCAGTAAAATTTTGCACTAAAGTAGCATTAAACGCACTAAATCTATTGCAAAATGCACCAAATTGGCAACACTGGTTTTGTACTTTATCATGTCTAATATAAATAATCGATTTACAACTAATCGATTTAATACTACAATACCAATGTATCGTTAATTCCCATAAAATATCGAGTGGACTTAGTTTTTATTTTTCTGCTGCCGAAAGGTAAAATTAAGCTATATATATATATTATATATATATATTATATATATATATATATAATAACTATATAATAATAATATATATAATAATTTAAATCATGTATATATTTTTATCGCTATATCTAAAACTAAAATTACTATAATAATATATATATATATATATTAAAATTTTTTACTTATTTTCATTCTCTAATTAAACAAATTCAAGTCGTGGAAGTTTTAAAAGAAACAGCCAAAAATTGATTCGAACCGATATGGCTGGAGGTTCAGTTTGAACCCAAAGGTTCAGGACTTAAACTATCTGACGCCACGCCGCTTCAGTAGAATTACCGTGAAAACATTAAATAAAACCCTGACTTTTAGAAGTTTTAAACTTTGCATTTTGTTTGCTATTATTATTATTATTATTATGTATTATTTATTATTATTATTATTATAATTTAAAATATTGGCCGTGAAAAACATTGAATAAAAGCTATGAATTGATTTTGAATTTTTTCAAAGCTTAAAGTTAAACTTTCCGATATATTATTATCTCGCTAAAGTTTTTAAACTTAGTTTTATATATATATATATATATATATATATATATATATATATAGTATATTATATATATATTATATAGTTATTATTATATATATATATATATATATATTATATATATATTATAGGATAAAGATTATATATATATTATATATATGTATATATATATATTATATTATATATATATATATATTTAAATTAAATAACTATAAATATAATATATATATATATATATATATAATATAGAAATCAGCAGCAATAAGACGATAAGTTTAGGTTAGGTATCTAGGTAGGAGGCTTAAAGTATTAATAATAAACTGCAAATATATTAAAGTTCGTAATAAATTTTTACATAATAAAATGGTCTTCTAGATGTTAAGAGCGTTAGCTTTCGATCTTTACTGAATTACTAGATCCTCTTTCAGACGCTATGAATTGAAGACTAAATGAAATATTTAAATAAAGATTGTTATGTTAAAAAAGTTAAAATAATTAAACTCATTGAATCCCTTTGTATTATGTTAAAAATTTATTGCGAACTTTTAATATATTTTGCAGTTTATTATTAATACTTTCAGGCCCTCCTACCCTGATATTATACATATATATATACTATATTTTTTTTATATTTTTTATATATATATATATATATATATATATATATATATATATATATATATATATATATATATATATATATATATATATATATATATATATATATATATATATATTATATAATATATATTATATAGATATATATAATATATATATTTATATATATATAATATATTATGGGAAATTTGTCGTATTCAAAATCACCTTTTGTGCATATGTCTGTGTCACCAAACAAGAGCTTCTCGAGGTCACGTGCTCTAGTCACACGCGGACTCAGACGGAATACAGTTGCAGAGCAATGAAACCTATCTTTAATGCGTTTCAGGTTGCAGGAACAAAGGAAACCTAAGGTACAAAGTTTGGCTTATATAATTATATATATATATATATATATATATAATATATATATATATATATATATATATATATATATATATATATACTATATATATATATATATATATATATAATGAAATCTTACGTCAAACTAATTTTAAATTTAATTCGTTTTTAAATAATAGGGACATCCTTAAAATTCACTTGTATCACGTATGAAATCGTAATATAGACTAAAAAATTCGATACAAAAAGTCATTTATTTAAAGTAAAAAAATTATTCTACATTGCAACAAAATTTTATATATATATATATATATATATATATATATATATATATATATATATATATATATATATATATATATAGTAGATTATATATATATATATACTGATTAAATGATATATATACAGAAAATAAAAAATATAATAAAAACATACAGCTGTGATGTAGAGACTAATAGAAAATAAAATAAATACAAATAAAAAAAAAAACAAGAATAATAATAAAATATAATAATATAATAAAAAATATAATAGAAAATCAATATAATATATAATATTTATATATATATATACTAAATATAAATATATAGTATATCTATTAATAATAATAACTAAAATAACAAAACAAATAAAATAAATATAAATTAACTAAAATATATATATATAATCTGCATACTTACATATATTGCAACTCAAAGCCTGATGTTTTGACTCCATGTAGGTCCTACAAAACGACCACTGTTGTGTATACAGACAAGACTGAACAAACAGTATTTGAAACAGCTATGTATCCATAAATATATATATTATATATATTATATATATATAATATTAATATATATATATGTATATATGATGTATGATATATATAATATATAAAGATATATATATATATAATAGTATATATAAAAACGAGAATTCGAAAGCTAGCGCTACAAATTATGGTCGAATAGAGGTGTATTGGCAACTTAACGAGTTAGCAGCACCACCTGTTGATAGAAAAAAACTTGGTGCCCTTCGTCGATGGATCATATTATATATATATAAATAATTATTATAATAAATAATATGTAAAAAAATATAATATATATAAATAGGAATATATATATATATTGATATATATATAATAATATATACAGTTATCGCCCCCGCTAACGGATCTCTCAGAAG
>JABUQX010031945.1:0-14537 GCA_015478945.1 Trachelipus rathkii
CCGCCTATATCCCCTCTTTTTTCACCATCCTGCAGAAAGGTTTCCCGGCGCTGTTGTAACCCCCTGTTCTTCTTTCTTCTCCTGTTCAATCAATCTGTGCGCCATCATATAAGACTACGGGCTCTCACCCACCCCTTCGCTCGATGCCTCGTGCGTCTGCCTCTGACACCAAGAGCAAGGCCAGAGTTCTGTGCACATGCTGCGACCTTGGTATCGTCGCCCTTCCAAAGTTCATGGACTCTCCCTCCACACAGGTTCCTAAAGGTTACTTCTGATTGGAGTGCTGTGGGAGATTTTTAGGGCTCTGAACGCTTGCAAAATACCAGATCGCTCACCCGGTCCGCACATCCAGTTCTTCACCTCGAATCTTGACCGGTAAGCAATCTTTCACCATTTTGGATTTTCAGGCGTACCACCAGATCCCAGTACCAGTAGGGGACATACCGAAGACGGCCATCATCCCTCCTTGGCCTCCTTGAGTACACACGCATGCCTTTTCTCCGTATGAGGGGTCAGCTCAGACTCATACGCTTCATTCGTGAGTTCTTGATGGTTCTCCCTTCGCCTTTTGCTTACTCGTGACCTCCTCATAGCTTCCTCTTTTCCTGCCGAGCATGAGGCAACATCTACGTGCCGTTTTTGCCAGGTTGGACGAATCGTGGCATGCGTCTCAACCCGGCAAGTGTTTTTCTTGGTGTCCACATTCATCTTCACCTTCTCGGACACTCACTGTTCAGCGGATGGCATTTGCCCTCTTGCAGAGCGCGTGAAGGCCATTCGCACCTTCCCTAGGCCTGTCTTCAAAAGCAGCTTGTCCAGTACCCTCTCTCGGCATGCTTAACTCTATCCTCGTTTTCCCTCAACGGGCGACTGCATATTTCTCGACCCCTACCGCTCTCCACGCCCAAAACACCGAGGCAGTTCTACAAAGTTGACTGGTCTGATGAAGCTACGGCTGCTTTGAAGCTTCCAAAAGAAGCACTCGCATTCTGCCCACACCTCTTGTCTCACCCTCAGGATCAAGGTCTCCGACAGAGTTCAAGGTGAATGCCTCCGATTTTGCTGTCGGAGGTGTCCTCCCAGCAGCACCTGAACGGAGTGTGGTCTTCCTCTCGCCTTTTTCCTCTCGCAAGTTGCAACCTCCTGAGCCTCGCTACAGTGCTTTCGGGAGGGAGTTTACTTGCGATGTATCTCGCCGTTCGTCATTTCCGCTACTTTCTGGAGGTTCGTGAGTTCCACATACTCACTGATCACAAACCACTTACCTACGCTATGGTCTCCAGAAACGAACGGCATTCCTCTCCGAGAAGCTAGTCACCTTGAGTATGTCTCGCGTTTAACACTGATGTCAGACATATTTCAGGTGTCGACAACTTCACTGCTGACGCTCTCTCCGCATTGAAATCGACGCGAATTCGCCTTGGAGCCCAACATCCGACATAACGAAGCTATTTGGGCAACGTGCAGACACCGAAGATCCTGCATCTCACAAGATTTCTTCTCTCAAGCGGAGTGGCTCCAACTCCTGGGATAGAGAAGACTTCTGTGCGACTGTCTCTCATGGGATCTCCTCGGTCCTTCGTACCTTGCATCGTTCGTAACGGCTGTTTGTCCTCAATCTTTCACCTCGCTTCCCCACCTGGCATTGCGAGGCTTCACGCAACTGATTGCTGCCCGATTTGTGAGGTCCTGATCTGAATGCCCCGACGTAAGCAACTTGGTGGTCGCACTGTCTCCCGCTAGCCGTTCTAAGTTCACCGTTAACCAAGGTCCCCTCTAGGCACCGTTCTTACCCCCTGGTCTCGCTTTGAAACGTGTCCACATTCGACATCGTTGGACTCTTGCCATCCCCCCGGCGCGCTATAGAAATATCATTCTTACGTTATCGTCGTTCACACGAATGTGACCGAGGTCCTATCCCTCTCTCTGTCTGCCACGCGGATTCATAGCTAAAGCTTCTTGGCTCATTGGATTTCGCGCTTTGGTGTGCCCGCTTTCTGTCACAGACAGACCAAGGAGCACCTTTTGATCCTCTTATGGAGAGAATTCAATTGATCTCTTGGTTCAGTAGAAGATTCACACGATGTCTGTTCTTCCATCCAAAAGCGAACGGCATTATTGAACGTTTCACTGCGTCAACTAAAGGCTTCTCTTCTAGCTCAGCCCAACCCGGAAAATTGGACTGACGCCTTCCCTTTCGTAATGCTTGGCATTCGCTTCGCTGTTAAAGAGGATTTGCACTGTTCGGCTGCTGATTTAGTGTATGGTTCTCCTCTTCGTCTTCCTGGTGACTTCTTTTTACAGTCTTCTCCTCCTTCTACAGCCGACCCGCTTGTTTATCTTACCCGCTTGAGGCGCTGTGCTTCGTCGTGGAGACCAACTCTTCTCGTCCACACAAGGTGCATTCCTATAACCCTAAGGATCTTTCTTCCTGCACTCATGTCCTTGTTCGACATGACTCCCACCGCACCGCTCTCCAACCTAAGTAAGATGGACCTTTTCCAGTGATACTTAGGAAGGAGAAATTCTTCACGTATCAGCGGCCCACACGCACAGAAGTCGTTTCGATCGGATCGCCTTAAGCCTGCTTTCTTCGAGGCGAATCCTCTTTCTGTTCTCGACCCTGACGCTTAACCTTTTGTTTCAATTTCTCCTCCTTCAAACTCGTTCTTTTAACGTTCCCTCTCTTTCTCTCATGCCATCTCTTCCTCCTCTGTCTCTCCTATCCTTTTCTGATCTTCTTCCCTTATCCTCCTCATCCCCTCCTCCTCCGCCACCAGCACCAATACGACCACCTCCGACTCCACCCGCACGGTCATCGTCAACCTTGCCTTTCTCCACTCCGGCTCTGTGCGATATCTACTACCTCCAGTTCCTACCTCGGCTTACCTTAATTCACGTAATATCATGCAGAACGTTTCAGATCGCCCGATCACAACGAACGCAAACAGGAGAAAACCTGCCCCTCAGATCTCTCCACTACCCAAGCTCTAACTTAATGACTATCACGAACAGATGAGTAGCGTATCATCACTCGATTGGCCGTCGCGCTATTTGGATTAGGGATCGTGACCTTTAGCATGCAGGGGAGTAACCCCTATTGAGATGGGATCTGAAATGAAATGTATCCTCTATAATAGCTTACATACGTAATTGTAAACGAAAGAAAAGAACGTACTCCTATCATCAGTATACGAAATGCAGTTATATCAAAAACAAGCTAAGCGGTTAATCGCTGTAATTTTTATATACTTGTGTTCAAATATTTAAACGAAAATAATTGGGATGGAATACTTCTGTTTACGCTTTCTAATCGCATCCATCCTAACGGTAAGCAGCGGATTTTGTTGTATTTATATGGAATTATTCATTAATAAACATTATAAAATATCATTTTTATTTTGAAAACATTTTTATTGATTCACCTTCTAATTATGGCCATTAGGGAAATATTTCCGTCTGTGTTGACAGCGTTCTTGACCCATGCTTAGAATTAGTGTGTAATTATTTTTTAATGCTATATTTGTTAGCTTTCAATTTAAAAGCATTGATCGGGGCGAGTTCGGTTGGTCTAGGTTTTGGGTGGTGTGGCAGGTGGTGGACGGAATTTTTTAGGCGATGACTAGTGGGGCAGGGGAGATCTGTCCCTATTTATGGGGGGGTATGCCTTTCAATCCAGCGAGTATGATGAGGGAACAATTATTCGCAATTTCGTTTATTTATTTTACTTTTGCTGTATATTTCCCGAGTGCACAAGGAGATTCTTTAGTAAGTTGGTAGTTACAGTAGGGAGGGAGGAAGTAGAAAAAGATGCTTAATTTAGAGATTCGACAAACAAATGCGCAATTGGAAAATATACCAAAAAAGAAATTAACCGGATAAAACTCCAACCTAAAAAGAAGCTAAGTCATTAATAAAGGCGCCAGTAGAAACACTGAGCTAATAAGCGAGAGAGTAAGGAAAACACCAAAAAAGTGGATAGTCGACCTAGCATCAGTGTCTGGATTTAAGTTTTGTGTGATTAATTGGTAAATAATCTTTATCTTATGGGAGATTGAGGGTGTAGTTATTAATCTGGGGTTTGGTAAGCATAAGAATGAGCTGCCATGTAGTTAGGTGTATGTTATTGATAGATATCGCGATGTAGGTCCTTCTACTTGTGTGAGGAGTGGTTGTTGGTATCACTTTCGCCAGGATTGATTGAGTACTTTGTATGGTTTGTTTTGGTTTATTTCATCCTGGTATCATTAAGGGGAACTAAGTGGTGAATTTTTTAGATAGTATGGAATGTTGTGTGAAATAACTTGGTATAGAGGTTATTATGTCTTTAATTTAGTGTCGCGGGGGGGTGGTAAATCGTTAGTTATGTTTTGGTATCTGATATCAAATTACGATTGAAGGTGAGTGAGATGGGTTTACGTGTAATGGTAATGATAATGGGGGTAGGGTATGTATATTCCCATGGAGGTTATTCTAGGCGCACGTGGAAGAGGGTGATGGGTGTAGTAATTACGTGTTGGGGACGGTTTCAACTAATGACATGTCTGAATGTGTGCTCCTAATGCTGGAGATCAAAGTATTGATTTATGTGTAAACAAGGGAAAGAAGTAATGGGCTGTTTTTTTAGACTGGGGTAAATAAGAGAAAGCATAATTTTGATAGAGATTGAAAACGAGGTGAACGATTTTGTGGAGGGTGGTGTTAGAAGGAAAATGGAAGCTAGTGGGGGTAAAAGTTCAAAGGTTACAAAGGTTAATACTAAGGGCATATTGTATACATAGAATAGTAAGAACTCGCTCCGTTGTGATGAGTGTTAGGGTGTTTCTACAAATAATTCTTTTCTTTATTTATCAAAAGCAAGGTTAGGGGGAGTAATGTGGAAGCGACTATAGTGTTGGCAAGGTTTCCGACTATCTGAGGAGTGCATGCAAGGCACGAGGGTGATCGTTATTAAGTATCGCGTGGCTCATTCAATATGTTTATTGGAGTATGTGTATTTGCCAGAGGAATGGGTGAGTGCTGAGGTAGGAGGGGGTTAGGAATTGAATAATGGGATGAATAGCATAAGTGGAAGTGAACATGGTATTTTCATAACTTAGACTATATCATGAGATGATTAATCTGTCCTATGTGGCAGCAACTATGAGCGCGTGAATGTGTGTTGCACGGTATATTTGGTGAGGGAGTTTTGAGAAGAATTTGTGCGGACAAAGGGGCTTTAAAATAAATCTTCTGCGTAAGAGTATAAAGGTAGTGTTTCGTAAGGAGGAGAGAAATAGCGTAGGAGTAGAGGGCGATGAGGTTAACGAGGTTCTATAGTGTGTTGAGGCTGTATGTTCGGAAGCTAGTTAAAGTAATTTTTATGGATTATTTATACGGTAGATGTGAATTTACTTTGGTAAATCTTGAGGGGTAATTGAGTAGGATGATATTAGGAGCGTGAAAGAAATAGGTATAGGACGATAGGAATGATGAGCGTTGATGAACTGGTCTGAGATGAAGTATGCGAAAGTCAGCTGGGGGGCTTTATCATCAGAATAGATTAAGATTTCTAATATGACTTTTGTAAAATAAATTAGCTGTATATTAGCGGTATTGATATGTGATGTGAAAGCTGGTGGTTGAAATTAGCCACACGGTACTCAGAACTATCTTATGTATTAACTCTGTTCTATATTATATTACTTATATACATTATTATACTACTTATAAATATATTCATATTATTATTAGAATAAAATATACATTATTCTCAGATGTTTGCTTTGATAATTCTTGCAAAAAAAATTTTTATTAAGGTAAAAATCCGTTTTCTATTAAATTCATGGATTTGGTTTACTCTTTGTTTTTCTTTTATATTCTATAATATTAGTAATATTGTTTTATTTTTTATTTTGAGTTAATTTTTTGTTATAAAAATAGTTATTATTTATGTTTATATTTTTATACATGCCATTTTAACATTGTCATTTATAAATAAATTTTATACTTCCGCGTAGTTCTATAAAATTTCACCAGATATGAATATGTTCGCGCCACATTGCTTTGGTGTCCGATTAGTCTAGTTTTTTAATGTAATGAAGCGTATTTAAAATATGTCGGCTATTCTTTCCTTTTGTCTTTTCAATTTTGGGCATAGAATCTTATATATTTATTATTAAATAAATTCATTATATCTGGTATTTTGCAAAAAATATAAACGAAAACCGTAAAGACTCGATAACATATTTTTCGAATTGTGGTGAGCCACACTAGATCGTTTCGTAAAATGTCCAGACTGGGTCGTGCTGAGTTTTCAACGAGTTAAGCTTACGAGTGCTGGATGTCGCCTCTGATATATTTTATTTAAGATAAGTATATATATATATATATTAATATATTTTCTTAGTTGATTTCTTTAGTCTTATGGCACTTATCATTATTTCTTTCGTTAGCTGTCTTTAATTCTTGCATAGTTATGTTTCTTTCTTTTTATTATATTTAGTAATTTAATTTATTATAATGGTTTAAATCATGTTTTTAGAAAACCAACAAGTATCTTTCCTCACCTTTCAACTGGTTACTATCAATATCTTTTCACAATTACATCATCACACCATTCCAGACCTGCGGACTTCGCCCCTTTTTTTTTTCCTTTACATCAAGGCCCTAATAATTTCCTCCATTATGTATTTCATTCTTGAAACCCAAGTTCCTTTCACCGGGTTGTCCGCTGCCAATCATCCCAATAGACATTGGCCCATGACTTCGTATCCCCATCCTCATGTCATGCTCAAATCCTTACCCACGGTCCGGCCCTTCTGCCAGGCAAAGCCAATAATGTACTTTGGCTGGCACATTAATCCTCTTGTCCTTGAGTAGGAATTTTTATTGGCGGCCGTAGACTAAACAAAGCTAATAATCATAAATAAGAAACAAGAAAAAAAAAAAAAAAGCTCCTTCTTTTTTTCGCCCCCCCAACTCATTTCTTACTCAAGAAAAAATACTCCTTGCCTTCACATGGTTACACCTCTTCTCATATACTTCCTATCCTCGTCCTCCGGGCTATTCGCAACTCCCGCATCTTCTCTTTCTCCTTAATCCTCCTTCTTTCCCTCCAACCTCCTCCTTCTTCTTCCTTTTTTTATTTACTTTCTTTTCCCAAAATATCTTACTCCTTGATTCAAAATTCCCGTCACCTTTCTTGACAACCACTCATGGCTTTTTGCATCTTCTCTTCGCCTCCTCCACCGCTCCTCTATTGCTTCCAAACTTCAACCCTTCTATTATTTCCTTCCAGTTCTTCTTTTCCTCCCTCTCGGCTAGACTTCCGCACTCATTTCACATATAGCTTCTTTTTCCTTTTTCTACGGCACCCTTCCTTTCACCTCTCCTTTCTCTCTTACTCCACCATTTCGCTTCCCTTTCCAACTTTCTGCCTTGCAGGTCCTCACTTTTCCTTCTCTACCTTCGCGACATCCCCTTCTACGTCGTTCTTCACACTTTACTCTGGCCTCCTGTCAGATCTCGTCCACGTTTTTCGTTTTCCCCCTCTGTTATCCCTTTCCCCATTCCCTGCCCCTGGTCTTCACGGTCTTCTTCTCTTTCTCCCTCTGTCCTCATGTTAAGTGGTCTTGTTTCTTAAAAAATTGCTAAGGCACTTAAGCAGCGTTAGCAATCACTTGGTATGCGCCGATTTTTCATTTCCTCTACATCCATGAAACCATTTTTTTCCGAAACACTGTCTCCAAGGCAATCACAATTTTTTCCGTGCTTTTAATCACCATCCTCATCTCCATTTCCCTCCATTCCTCCTCTCCTTCCCTTACGTCACCTTCTCCTGGCGGTCCCATCTGTCTTTTCTTTAACTTGCAGTTTGACTCTCACTTCCTTCGATTATTTGTATAATAGTGATGTCTCTGCCGATAATCCGCTGCCATGTGATGCGATCCTATCGCCTGCCGCTACTCTCGCGTTCATGTATGATTAAATAAGTGTTGTAGGCCGTCTCATCTTCCACGGCTTCGCTAAAACATTTCCCCTCCTCTACAAAAAATCATCGCCCCGAAACAAACCACCCAATGCTTTAACTTTTCTTTTTGTCCTTGAAAGAGGCAAGAGAGATAATTTTAAAGTCAAAAGAAAACGAAAATGTTTTTTTTTTTTTAGGATTTCTTTGAGCATTCCTCACCGACAACTGGACACATTTAAGCATCAGTGAAAAAAAAAAAATATTCAAAAACTCCAATCTGTTCCTACCAAAAATAAACCTGTTTCAAGCATATTATATATATATATAATAATATTATATATAAAGTATATATTTATATTACATTTTAATAATTATTAATTTATATAAAGTATATATATATATATATTACTCTATATATAGTTATATATTAATATTCTAATATATCATATATACGGTATATATATTATAATATAATAATATATATATATATATAATATTAATATATTATATTAATCTAATAATATAAATATATATATATAATATATGGATTTATTATATATATATAATATATATAATATATATATATAATAGTCATATATATATATATAAATTTTAATATATATATAGTATATATACTATATATATATATATTATATACACTATTATATATATATAATATATATACATATATATTATATATCAATATATATATATATATATATATATATATATATATATATAATATATATAATATATATAGTATAATAAATTATATATATATATACTAGTATATATTAGGAAACATTCGCAGGGAACTTTCTCCTGATAAATTTTATGGGAACCAAACAGGATAACATTTTCAATTTAGAGGGAAAACAAAATTTTTAAATTTACTGCAAAGAAAATAGTATAACTTCACATTATAATATTTTGTAAAGTAAGGTTAGTTAGAAGTTTAGTAGCAAAACAATCTAAAGTAAGTAGTAAGTAAGTAGTATTTTAAGTTATCGCGTTTGGTTCAAAATCAAAGTTTTAGAAAAAAAAAATTATTACTGAATCTAAGTCTTATAATTCTTGTTGGCTAAAACCAAAAACATAAAAAACTTGGCAATTTTTAAATCTTTATATTGCTTATTCGTTAATTAAGACAAAAAGAGGAAAAAAAAAATAAATAAAAAACAAAAAAATATTTTAAGTGGGAATAATACAAAATTTTTAATATAAAGAATGGAAGAACAAATTTTATAAATAAGACTCCTCTAACCCTTAAATAACCTTTTTTATATAAATTTTAATTTAAAAAAATCACTAACAAGTTAATAATATACTATATAGGTTTATATATAGAATATAATATAGAATATATATATATTATATTATATATCTATATATATATATATATATAATATATTTATATATATATATATATAATAAATACTATATAATATATATAAGGATATATATAAATATATATTATTATTATTATTTAAATACATAGAAAATATAATAATATATATTATATATAATATTATATCGATGTGGTTTTGTGTTGATGTGTGTGTGTGCACGCCGTGGTGCGTGTGTCTCAGAGTGTCCCTAAAATAAAAAGGAATAAAATGAAATGAAAGTTGAATACTTGGTGGTATAGGTGGGAGTTCTACATTTTTAAAAACTAGGTTCCCGAAACACCTCAGGGTGACTAAAAATAAGAAAATCGGAAATACGAAATATCAAACATTCAATGGAGAGAAGAGTCTCCAAAAGAATATGTAAATAGATGCCCCTAAAAAACATTAACACAGAAATAACGTAAGCATTTTAATGTATTTTATTATTAAAATTATATTTCAGAAGTTATGGATGGGAATTTTGACCCCTTAACGTGACTTATAAAAAAAAATCCCTGATAATGATTTAAAATTATGAATGAGTTTGTTGTTGTAGCAAATTCGTAGAAGGAAGAACAGTTTATGTAATCTTATTTCGTCAACATTTTGCTTTAACAAGTGAAACGATAAATATGACTTGACAAAATTAGTAAGTTGGACCGAGTTAATGTCTTTCTTCACTTATAGTTAACAATTTGTTTCTTAATAATAAGCTTGGAAAACAATGGAAGTTTGCACTATAAATATGTAACAAATTTAGACCGAGTTCCAATCAAAGGCCTCCTTTTTAATGCAAACAGGAATATTATCATGGCAGTATACATAAGCATGGTTAATGCTTGTGAAAAAAGTAATTTTAAGTCTTTAGTTGAAATATTCGGCAACAATGACTATTATAAGATCTCACGATAAAAATTATGCTCAATATATTATAGACAATTAGAGCTACTTAGATAGACTATTAAAAATAACCAGTTTAAATATTTCTTTAGGTAGACTGTGATTCCTGGTGAGTCAATTTCTTTGAGGTTAATTGACATTGAAGTTGTTGGATTATCCTATTATATTAATATAATGATCGGATGGACTCGATTATGGTTTCGAAATAAGGAACAAGGGTGAAATTGACTTAGATCCATTTAAGGAATGCCTTGCAGCTCGCTTGCCATTTCATTGGAGATTTCTCCTCTCACAATTATGATTGCTTATATTTAGGACCTAAGAGGCGAAGGCTACCTAATGAATAGTTGCAAGGCCGTAGACTCCTAATACCTAACCTAGATGGATCTGTGTTGCATCTACCTTTTTATATAATATATTATATATATATAATATATATATTATATATATATATAGGTATATTATAATATATATATTAGTATATATATTATATATATATAATATATATTCGTAGTGTTATATTAAATTATTTTTACTTTTTTTATTGTATCTTACTTATAAAAATGGTTCTGCAATTTTTTTTAATTTATAAGAAAAATATTTAAGTTCTTTTGTCTATAAATCGAATCGGTGATATGTTACAATATTGTGCAAAAAAATAAATAATTGGTATCGATGTATCCTGTAATCTGAAAACAAAATTTTCGTACTTTTGGTTTCTCACCCCCACGCTAACGAAATGAAGCCTAATTGTTATTATTTTCGTAGCGTTATTTTTTATATTTTTATTGAAACTGTAAACTTAAAATGTACGAAAATGGATAAGAAAAAATTCAAATAATTTTTTAATACCATTTTTGTACATTAAATGTTTATAGTTTTAATACAGTCTTTCGTGCGGTTTGGAACTGAAAACTTTCCACAATTACAATATATATTATATATATATATATATATATATAGTATTTATATATTATTATATATTATATATAGTATTTATTACGATATATATATTACGAAATTATATATAATATACATTATATAAAACTGAAATAAATAGTTATTAGTATATTTATAATTATTTATGATATATATTAATATATATTATTATATTAATATTATATATATTATATTGTGTATATATTATTGATGTATATTATTTATATATATATATTTATATGCATAATTTATAATTTTAAATATTTTTGTTTAGGATAGATTTAGTATATATTTTTTTATATTATCATATTCTTGATAATAGGTTATTATTATTTCATCATCACTATATGTATTATTTAGATATATTTACCTGTGTTGTATCATTATTATTTATATAAGTCTTATTGATTGTATTATTATTGTTCTTGAGTGGAGAATTTTTTATGTCTATATAAGTTATAAGATTATTTATTATAGTTTATTTATTATTTATATATTAGTATAGTATATTATATATTATATATATATATATATATATAATATATATAATATATATAATATATATAATATTATATATAGTATATATATTAATTATATATGGTATAGTATAGTATATATATATATATATATATAATACACATTATGAATATAAACTATATATTACCATATAGTATAGTATATATATATATATATATAATTCAATTAATATTAAACACAATAGCGTTCATAGTCTTAAAATATTTAAAATTATGGATCAAACTGAAAAGCAAAAATTCCTTCAAATGATTTCCCATAATAGTTGGCCGGCATAATAAAAAAAAATTATGCGTTTTGTGATACAAGCATAAAATTTATACCAGTGTTAGTGCATTACATGAAGATGATTTTAAGATATTTGGGAACCTTTATTCGTGTGCCATGTGTGAGATTTAAGGCTATTTTTAATTATTTTAATTTTTTACTTCTAAATGAAGTTTAGATTTTGCATATTTTTGGGCATGTGTACATTGATTATGGTATTTAAAGGCGAAAATAGAGTAAATCTATAATAAACTGATACTAACTTATTTTTTGAAACATAATAGTTTAAGAGTTACATTTTAATTTTATTGTTTATGGATAAATACACAAAGTTTAAATTTGAACATATATAAATTTTCATTTATCGTACGCCACTGTGTTGAAAGTTAACCAAATGTGTTGAAAGTTAGTTAAAACACTCTTTAGGGAAACGTGGAACATTCTCCCTCTCATATGCATAGATCCGTGCATGGTAAATTGCTTTTCTTGCATTTGCAGCATTTCTTGCATCCCCTCTTGCAACCACAACGAATTAACTCTTCACATGCTTTAGCTGATTCAGGGATTGTTATCCACTCTGGAACACATAGGCCATCATCCACTTTACTTCAACCCGAAGTAATACAGGACTTGGAATTAGTGTCTGTCCCCAGATGTAGCAACCCTGATATATGGCTCTTTTAACATGTTTTTTGAGTGCATCTAATGTTGGAGGAATTCTTTGTACTGAGCTTGTTCTTGTAAATAGTTTCTTTATGGTTTTGTTGATATTGGTTCTTGTGCGATCGTATAATAGTATGGGGAATCTCTCTATTGCGCACATCGTTTCCTCAGGTATACTGGTCGGGGTACAAGTCAAATTCAATAGTGCTTGTGTAAACTCTGGCATCGAATTCCAAGTACTCCACGCTGTCACTTTACCATGTCCAATAAAATAAGAAATTGTGTCACATCCTGTTAAAGCATGGAACATTGGGAGTGCCCTTCATTTTTCAGGTCCCAGGGCATTGGTAATATCATGTGCAGCTATGTAACGGAACATTTTTCCAATTCCCAAAGCTAACCAAACTTGAATATCATGTGGAAAGGTTTGTATTACCATCACAGATAGAACTACAACATCTGTATCAACGCTACGTATTAGTATCTTGTGGTGGCCACATTGAACTGCATGTGCAACATGCAATAAAATGCGGGTGTCGGCTTCCTCGTGATTACATGGAGAAAGTACATGTAATAAAACTTGTGGTGATTTGCAGAGGATCTGATCTTCATCTGTAACGATAAGTGTTTTATTAATCTCATCAAATGATTCTATGACAGCTTTTGAGAGGAATCGAAATAATTCTGTCTTGTTATCTTCTGCGCGCAAGAAGTCCTTCCAATTTCTCGGTATGGGTACATTTCCAACCACACGCAGTCTCGCTCCCTTTCCTCTCTTGGCTCTTGCAGTACCTTTAATAGAATTTGATTTGTAAATATCCCACACAATATCTAAACGTGAGATCATATTGTCAAACTGCCTTTCCACATACGGAATGAAAACTAAGTTAACATACTCATCAAATGTTTTGGCAAAACCAGGAGACAACATATGAATGGTTGCTGATCCATCAACGACCACACTTGTAGTGGTGGGTTTCTCAGTCTGTGAAACAGAAAGTGCTTCAAAGCATGTCAATAGATCACTTTTTGTACCAATGTACAGTTTTCCAACTCTGGTTAATGAAGGAACATATATTTTATTTTTATATCTGAAAAATTCATCCAGATTTCCATTTCGGGTTTGGCAGACAATATACAACTGAGAAAATAGTTCAACTTCTCTTTTCATGGACGTAAGTTTCGATCTTTCGTTTGAAGTCCTTTTAGTTGAGCTGGTAAATAATGGGAGATTGTTTCGATGCATGACATCGTGCAATGATTTTGTTCTCTTTGCAATACGTTCTTCCACATATAAGGCAAACTGATCCTTTCCAATTTGTTGTATGTTTTGTATTCTTTTAGTAACGGAAGGGGAAGCAATTTCCTTACTTTCTAGATGCAACAGGTCCATGCTTTTCTCTTCAAATGGGTTTCCAAAATCCTCAAACACATGCACAAGTGATCGTACATCTTTTGCAAATGCTGTCTGGATGCTTGGTGTCTGTTCACGATGGTGTGTTTGCAATTGTTTTCCTATGTCTTTGAATGTTTTTTCAAACTCTTCAATTACTCTGGCAACCTTTGAACCTGCTACCATCCATTGACGAAGGGCATTAGCATTATCTAGGATTCCTATAGCACCTCTTTCCCCTTTTATACAAGCGTTGTTCTGCTCGTAAGCTTGATCAATGGCAATTTCAGAGGAAACATGTTTAGTCTTTTGTACAATAAAATGGCCATCACTGAACTCTTTGGCAATTGTTGGATGCTTGACTACTAACTCAGCTATATTTTTAGATGAACTGGAATCCAACGAGCATAATTATACTGGTCTAATGCAAATTTTGAATTCAATTATAGAAAATAAAATATGTGGCACAATGTGCCCAAGAGTGTAAAAAATTGAAAAGAGA
>JABUQX010031946.1:0-15000 GCA_015478945.1 Trachelipus rathkii
TTATGCCTTCCTTATATTTCATTTATCACATTACACCCACTTTTCTGAGTTATTTATCTCGGAGTAGACATATATATATACGCACCTTACCCTTATACCAGTCTTGGGGAGAGAATTATTAGGTGAGATGTAAATAAATGAGGATGATTAGATGGATTATGGAGTTGTAGATATATATATATATGAGATTATATATAATATAGTAAATATATATACGTATTATAATTATGAAATATATATTATATTATATATAATATATTTATATTATTATATATATTATATATATATATATATAATATAATATAATATAATTAATATATAAATAATATATTAAGCTGTATATATATTATATATATATATTATTATATAATAGTATATTATATTAAGTAATTATATATATAAATATATATATATATTAATTTATATACTATTAATAAATATATTATATTATATATATATATAATAATATATATTAATTTAATATATATATATTAATTATATAATTAATATATATAATATATAATATATATATATATAAATATAATATAATTATAATATTAATATATATGATATATAACATGACGATTGATCTCCAAAAATAATGTAATCTAATACACTATATATATTTAGGAAAGAGCTATTTTTTATTGTATTATTTCAACATTTTACCTTTTTACCACAGAATTGAGCTAAGTAATAGAAAAATTAGCTTTGAAAGAAGGAGTATTAATTAAATGTTCTATTTATATAAGGACTCATATTATTCAGTATACGCCATCAGAAATAGTGCTATAAAGACGGTTTCGATAATGGATGTATCTAGATAAAATACCACCAACAAAGCACACTCGGACATAATCATTGGACTGAGCATCAGATAGAGAAATTTACAAAGCAGATTGGAACCTTCAACATCTTTTATCAACACAAGATAACAGTATCTGGACTACCACGGACATCCACCAACTCTGCAAAGGAAGAGCGAGGTACAGGGAAACACGCTCATCCGATCTTACGTCAACTAAGAAAATCTCTATACGTAACAAACGGCTAGCCTGGACACACATCTCTAGAAGGTTTGTTCTTTAACTCTAGGCACAAATAAACTAGATATGTGCAGAATATTAAGTGAATCTACACAAATTTGTTCCCGTCAATCCTCTAAAGTTCTCTTTATAAATTAAAATATTGGATCGATCAATCGCCTATATTATTGTACTCATATACTGAGGGTAAGTTTAAACCTACAGGTATGTAGTAATTGTATGTTTAGTGGGATTTCAGGCATTAGGACTTACTTTAAGTAACCGTTTATTTTTATTTTATAACGGGCATAAAGAAATTGCTTGTCCTATTACTTGCTAGCAGAATAGGAAGTCTTTATAGGTTGTATACCATACACTCATATATATATATATTATACTATAATAACAATGACATATATATTAATGTATTTAGGTGATAAGACGTGAATTACTTTATCAGCAAGATGGATAGCACTTATCACCCAGACTACAATATAGTTGATTAGTAGATAAAGCTGCCAATGATTGAAAGCATTAGCATATTCAAAACACATGGATTGGAAGAAATTGTTAGTATTGATATACCTATTATGACCGTTCCTATATCAGTAATATCTCAACACTAGTATCACCTAAAATGAAAACTTTACTTTTTCTTTTGATGCCATCACCATCAATAGGAGATCATATGATTTATATCTGAGCTATCAATGAATAAACCAAGAACGATAAATTGCATGAAAATTTAGGAAATCGAAAAGGCAATATGTCCTGACGAACATTCCCAGTGAATACTGTATTTTACGTGTCTGATTTGCGACTTTATCACCATGTGTGTTATAGGGTTAATCAGACTGTGATCTAGGACAATGAGGCGGTCATCATTTTGAATATTTGCGAACATGATTCTTTAATACATGTATTTATCTTGATAATTTCACAAAGTAATTCCATCTTGCTTTACACTAAATAGAGTCAATAAATAAAAAGTATATTTATATAATAATATATAATCGTTCACTCTCAAATAAAGTGTAGTTACATATTTTTATTGAAGACACCATTTAATATTAATATATATATTAATATATAATTAATTATTATATTATATACATATATAAATATAATATATTAATATATATATATATATATTTTATATAATATATATATATATTATATATTATATAATTTAATATATAGTATATATATTATATATATATAATATATTAAATATTAATATATATATTAATATGATATATAATACATGTCACACAAGCAAGTTTTCATAAAGTACTTGCACTTGAGTACTTGTATACTTATGATATCAATATATAACTTGTAACTAATGTGATACTTATGAGTACATTGAAAACTATAAATTCTAAAAAAGTACTTATGTACTTATGTATACTATGTACTTATGTAAATCACAATTTATAGAGTACTTGTTACTATATGTATAACTTGTAACTATGACAAAATGTTACTTGAACCTAATTACTCATGACAAGGTGGTTCAAGATTACAATAATAGTTACTTGTAATACTTGTACTTTAGTACTATAGTATCAATTATTATTGAGGAGTTCTGTACTTGTAACTTGTACTCTGAGAGCATGTATTTATCTAAAATTTATACTGTACCTTTTGATACTTGTTATTAACTTAGTACTATGAATTCACTCATATTTATATACATTCACTATCACTCTTTAAAAATAAGTATTATATATATGAGCAATATATATATATATAGTAATATTTTATCTTGCAATTAAATTATTTTTTATATCTTTTTATTACAATTTATTATCTAAACTGATATTGAATAATTTTTTAATAAAATGTATTTTCATAATATAAATTTTCATTTATATAAAAATAAATATGTTTCAATTTTAATATATTAAATATATTAATATTATATGTATATATATATTAATATTAATTAATATATATATATTATATAGTATATATATAATTAATATTAATATATAGAATATATTAAATAACTTATTTAAAGTTATTCAAAATACATTTATTTTTTTTTTTTTTATATATGTATGATATAGAATCCAACAAAACTAATATGGGTAGATATATTTATATTATTACTCTATATATATTATATAAGAATTCCTTTCATAAATTTTAATCTCTCTTGAATTATATCATAATAAAATAACCATATATTATATATTTAAATGATATATATAATTATATATTAATATATATATATAATATAATATTATTATTAAATTATATTATATAATATAAAGTAGTATCATATAATATTAATATATATATTATTATATATATATATATATATTAATATAATTAATATATATATTATATATATAATATATTATAATATATATCCTATGTTATAATATTATATAATAGTATATATATAATATATATATCATATATATAATATAATATATATATATCATTCCTCATCAACCCTATTTTTATTTTACACCAAGACTTAAGGGGTAAAGTAGTGCTGGATAATCACATATTTATATCACCAGAAAAACTAAGAAAAGTAATTTAAGAAGAATATTAGGACACAAGTCAGAAAGTAAGAAGTACCCATCCATTACCTTCCTTATTTAAATATTCACTATGTTTTAGTAGAGTAAACTCAGTACTCAGACAACAAGAAAAAATCACACTCTAAAGGTTCACTAGGTGAAACTCATATAGCGACGACCCTCAACATATGACATCTATATTCGATCCAATAGTGGGTTCTTTTACCCATTGGTACCAGAGTGTGCGCACACATACATAACAATCACCGTCTAACAAACCGATCATGTTAGCATTTCTCACTCCTTATTATGCACTTTTTACTTCACGCCCTTAATGCATATAAAACTACTACTAATTTTACATCACTCCTCCAGACATTCTTTAATTGCTGCAATCGAATCAACTTACACTTTTATCATCAGGATCTCTACGCATCAGTCGAGAGCGAGATTTTATTTTTCTTGCTTTCAAAAATCAACTACAACACACTAATACATCCACTTTCACAGCGAAAATACACAGACTTTGCTATTTCATCTATCTCATATCACTATTTCTCCACATGTACTCATTAAATATCCTTTTAAATCACCTAGCTCAAAACTTTACTTTGGTCTCTCTTTATATCATTATCCTCGGATTATATCATTTTTAAACCCTTTTCTATATCACTCCATGAACATCACAGAGGAGTAAAACTACTGAGAGAGTGATATAATATATGTTTTACTAATGCGTACTGCTATTTCAGCGCATGCGGATGGGATTGTAAAAATGCATATTCATGTATACTACTTTCACTCATATAACACTGAGGAAAAAAGCCTGTCCTAATATATTCCCTAAGATTGTCCATCTGAACACATTGTACTGTATTTCATCATCTCTTATACCACTCTTATTTCAGACTTTTCAGTTTGGGAACTTGCAGAAAAATTTCCAAGATTTTGGTGTTACTTGAAATCTACTTTATTATTACAAGTATAATTAATCAAAATTCTAAGCTGCAATTCGACACAAGACTGCATCTCACAAACCACGCTCACTCTAATATATTTAACATCCCACCAATAATTAATATTTGAGTGAGCCACACCCAGCACTCCTTACCTGCAATTCACAACTTACCTATACTACACTCGGCATCATCAATAAAAAAATGCTATTGTTCAAACATAATAATAATATAAACCTATATATATATAACTATATATTACTACTATAAATAATTATCAATCAATCAATCACTTATAATGACATGCTCACCTATCTAGCATAATAACTTCATCAACCGTGAGAGTGAGAGACTGTACTACTCAAATATAAATCTCGATAATCAATATAAACTTAACTCTATCTATACGTCTACTTTCAAACACCCCAATCTCATTTTACTAAAATAACACGCCATCTATGTCTTTAACACGATTTATCCTTAAATACTACTTTATTTCAGATTCACCTATATCACAAATACCAATTTATATAATATATATACTATATAATATATTATTATTATATAATAATATATAATATATATATATTATTATATTTTATAATATATATTATATATATACATATTATATATATAAATAATATATATTATATATTATATATTAATATTATAATATATAATTAATATATATATATATATTATATATATATATATATATATATTTAATTATATAATATATAAGATAGGCAAGAATGGTTAATATCTGCTACGAGGAAGTAGTAATTAAAATATATATAATAACAAAACAGTTTATTAATGGGGGAGATATAAGTTCTCACGAGAGAGAATTGAGGAGGAGGTCAATATATATATTTAACGCTTTTATAATATAAGGGTTAAAGTAGAGGGATATAAATGTAACTGTAAGTATATATAAGGGTAAATTAGTTTATTTAATATGAGATGTTTGGTAAGGGAAGAATATATGTTTGATTTTATTTTTAGCACGATAAAAGTAGTGCGTCTTAATTAGTAAGTGATATTGAACTTAGTATTTGGGGAAGAATATAAGGATTGCGTTAATGAATAGCTGGTTAATTAAGGAGTGTTGATTTATCAATAATACGTACATTATTGAGTAAACAATAGTATATTGAGGGATATATATATGGAGAGGAGGAGAAGAATAAATTGATATATATTTAATATTTATTGAGATTATATAGCATACTAGGCGTATAATATATGGAATTAAAGGGAATCTTATGGCAAGGTGTTAGTGATATGGTGTTTGGTGGTAAGCTTAATAATAATCAAAAGTATGTATGTACCGAAGTCACATGAGTGTAAAGTATATATATATAAATAAATAGTCATAGATTAGGAAATTATTTTTATAATATATATATATAAGTGAGTGAGAGAGGTAGATGTGGTTATTAATTCTCCGTTGTGACAATCCCATCTGAGATATATAATATGTAGTATGAAGGAGTTATGAATTAAGAATTATGAAGGTATAGGGGTGATATAAAGGGATATAGAGTTAAGATGAATGGAGTAGATTGTAATAGAGTGGAGGATTCCCCTAAACTTTATATGAGGATGATTATTGTGATTTTATGTGAGGTTATGTGGCGAATCTGATAGAGTAGTATTTGAGAAAAGTAACTAGTAGAATATAGATATTTGGATAGTAGTAATATATATATATGTTGAGTGTAAGAAGATGAGGTTGAAAGTAAACGTTGATAAAGTAAGGTTATGGTTGTGCCGTTGAGAGGATAGACCTCAGTGTGCAGTATTATGTATAGGAAAGCTTAGAGGAGGGATTTGCCCCCTTAGTTAGATCTGAAGTTTATTAATAATATCAATTTTAATTTGAGAATTGCAGAATAGGCATCGTGCCCAGTTCAAATGCAAAGATTGAGAATAGAGTTTAATTTACAAGTTTGAGAGGGTCTCCTGACCCAGTTTAAGTGCAAGTTTAAAAGGTTGGGATTTGAAAATAGGCTCCGTGCCCACTTTGAATTGAGAATTGTAGAATTTATTATACACTACCGTGTTATTAATGTAATAGTAAAGTGGGATCTAAATTAGGTCTTAGGAATTAAAGTAAGGATAATAGAATCTAAATTATATTGAGTAGGTTCGTAAATGGATCAAATCTTAAATTATAGTCATAAGTATGTTATATAGGTGATGATAATAATGAAATAATGATAAATAGATGAATAGATACTGAGTATTGGAGAGTTGTGTGTGAAAATGGAAGTTATGAAAGTTGAAGATAGAATAATGTTTCGTACTTTACTTGAAGAGTACAATGAAAGAATAAGCAGAAGACAGTTAACGGAGTCGGAGTTATAAACACAGATAATGTATAATAGTGTGAGTAAGTGTGTTGGGAATATCGCCGGAATTGGAGAATACAGAAGAAAAAATGAATGAGGAAGATGTTTGAGTTTTAAGAGGAGAAAATATATCATGCGAAAGTAGAAGATAATGATGAGTGTTTGAGTCAGATAGCGTAGATATTGTATATGAAGTGGTCAAATACACAGGAGTCTGAAATGAGTGCTGTTATAGAGGTAGAATAAAAGAGATTGAAATCACCACCTAGCTCTGAGAGGAGTTCCCAAATGAGAATTGAACTCCACAGCGATTAGAGGCATTGAAGAATTTTCCACTAAGTTGAGTGGTCACAATACGGCGGTTCACCTAGAGCAGTAGATGTCATCAACTAGCTGGGATTTCTTTGGTGCGTAAGCGAGACATGCGCACGTAAGTTCTACACACTATATTTCGCTAATCAGTGGGTGACGAAGAAACAAATATGGAGAGACAAGATTTAAGGCTGGGCTTTCACAATATTTTTCTAACTTTCCACATATACTAAATTTATTTTCCTAGTAAAAACTTAAAATAGTTGCGTACTAAATAATAAATAATTTCCGGTATAATGTTTTACGCACCTTGCCTCAGTCTTGGGTGAGAATAAGATGGTGGTGATGAATATGATGATTTAATTAGAACATTTGAAAGAGAACATATGATGAAGCAATATAATAATAATGAGATCACTATTATATAGCCGTGTATTAAATTAGTTATTCTCACTTCACTATTAATAAATAATTAAAATATTTGAAAATCATAATAAAAGAAGAAAAATAAAATATAAAAAAATTGGTAATATTATTCATTACATATATTTTCATTCACATTAATTTTATTCAATTAAATAATAATCTCAAACCTTTACAAGCTGCAAAAAAGTGAATTGTCAGAAAGTTTATACACTTAATTATTGTATTACACTTATTTTATTTGATTATATAAATTATATATTCAGACGTAACAGGGTGGTGTATTCTACACCCTTTTGCTACTAGAGGGGGAGAGAGAATAAGAGATATGAGATTAAGATAGAGTAGAATGAATGGAGTAGAGAGAGAGAGAGAGAGAGAGAGAGATGAGAGAGAGAAAGAGAGTAAGAGAGATAGAGAGTGACATAGATATGAAGAAGAGAGTGCAAGATTAATTCACCAAATAAAAAGTCACTTTCAGATACTAGATGCTACTCTTGTATCTTATATCCTCTTTATTCGTTCATCCAAGGTAGCTAATCTGAATACTTGTCAACTTGAAACATATAATTCCTAGAAGTAATTTTACTTGTATTGCCTACTTGAGAACCAATTCTAGAGTACTGTTGTACTTCGTTTTAGTTCAGTATTAGAGTACTTGACTAAAGCACTAAATAATAGTACTTAGAATTACCAACCCTGTATATATATTTATAAATACCTTTGGCTGCACTAAAAAGAGTAAGAACGTTTCTATAAATATTTGAGTGGATTCTTATTACCACTAATATATGTTTTACTATATAATTTAGGTGAAATTTATTTTAGAGTTTATTTATTTTTTATTATTTTATAGTTTGATGATTGAGTTCTGTTTTTTTTTCATTTTCATTTTGTAAATAAATATTATATATATATTATTATTAATATATATATATATATAATATATATAATATCAACCTTGCTATATGTATGTATTGTGAGATATGACGCCAGTTGAGTAATAGTATTTACTAATATAAAAAATATACACACCTACATTAAAATTATATTCATACACTAGTCATTTAGGGATAATAACTGTGAACATAGGGGCCCCAAGCTAGTATGTCACCGCTAGTATGAGTGTTATTGACGACCTATAACGCCACGTATATGGAACTAAAAGTAAAAGCGAGAGCTAGAGAATTGTTCCATTAGATAGGTGAATATAAAGTTGTAGTTTATGTTGCACTATGGTGAGCCATGATTTTCAACAGGAACCAGCGAACGCCATCACCTACTAAATTCAAACTAATGAAATTCATACCTGGCGTTGGTTTTACAAATCATTGATTTCAAGAAAATTATATCATATAATTTATAATAATAAGAGTTACCCCACCAGGTTTAATAAAGTATTGATTAGTATTTTCACAATTGCGGACGGTTATGCCCAGATATTTGTCGAGAGCTAACGTATACCCGTAGTGTAGGACGGGTAGAGTGGCTATCGTGTTACCTGTTGGTGATATATATGAATGATATTATATTACACCTACATGAGAAATTCTCGACGAGCTTTACTTTTATATATGATCCAATCGTGCGTGGGTGCGTCATAAATCATCTATATTTAATTCGCTGGAACAACTGACTATTTGGGCACCTAGAGTTACATCATTATCATACAAGCAGTGGTTATGTAAATTAAAAATTATACTAGAGTATATTAGGGGTTTATTTATTTATAGAATTATATATATATATATCACATAAATATATGACTATTATATTTAATTAGGGTGGTAAAACAATTGGGGTTAAAACAGAAGGAAAATTAATATGAAACTAAGGTTGGGTATTAATAAAAAGGATGAATGCCTTTAGTATATATATATATATTATCCCCAGTTTCAACTAGAGATTAAGTATAGTTTTATAGACTTATTTAAATTATAAGTATATTGTTATAGTTGAAATCATTACCTCGGACGCCAGAGAGAATAAGCTGCACTACATTTGTGTCACTGATTGTATTAATAACGTAAGATATAAATATATATGCAAACTTCTAGCATAATGAGATATTCCTCTCTCGCTATTATAAATTTGATTCTGATGATCTACACTCATAGAACTAGAATTCGTTGATTATGAATTGTAATTCAGCGAGAATAAAGGGAATTATTTTTATTTTATTTTATTCATAATAAATTTTAATTCTTCATTCTGCTATTTTTTTGCCTTGAAATTATATATTAAATATCATAAACTAATAATAAACTATTGTATTACTTTATAACACATTTTTATATATTTGTTATATTAATATATAATATAAGTTATATAATGTCTTTTCATTCTAAATTATTGTGCACTTATTCTCTATTTAATCAATTACTATATATTCTATATTATATATATTACGTTATTTCACGTCATTAACACGATCAAGTAAGAATGTAAATCAATAAGAATATTCATTACATGTATGGAATAAGAAGACTAAATTTAGAAAATTATCATTATAAAAGCCCTTATTTATTTATATAAACACACACAAAAATATAAAACTCTTCAAGTCATTAATAAAAAAAATGACTTGTAGAGTAATTAATTTTAGAAAGTATATACGACATCAGTACGCTTAGTTTTGGGACATAAAGGGATATTAGTATATATATTATATATAATATTAATATATATATTATATATATATAATATACTATAATATATATATATATAATATATATACTATATAGTATATATATATATATATATAATATATTAATATTATATATATATAAATAGTATTATTAATATATATAATAATATATAGTATATATATATTATAATATATATATATATATACATATATATATTATATATTAGATATATAATAAGTATATATATATATATATAATATATATGACTGAGTGTAAATGGGAATATCTCCATAGTAGACTGTGTATATCTCTGTGTGTATGTGTGTGTTAGTGGTGTGTGTGTGGTGTGCCGCGCGCGTAATGTGTGGTTGTGGGTGGTGTTGTGATCCTAAACACACTAGCATTAGGAAGGTTCAAAAAAATAAGGAGCGAACAAATTTTTACCCTTGCAAAATTTATTGATACATTTGATTTATATATGATAGTATTATATAATATAATATATATAATATATATATTAATAGGATAATATTATAATATATATATAATATATATATATAATATAGTATATATATATATATATATATATATATTATATATATATAATATATATAATTATATATATATATATATATATAATAGTGGGGGGTGTGGGTTTGGTTCTAATTATGTTTCTTCTTTTTTCTTCCATTACATAGATTGTTGATGAGTTACTTTTTAACTTTCATAATGACCTAGTTTACGTTGAAGGACCTAAAGATACAGCTACTGATTTTCGCTGCTGAAGTTACCTCTTACACCCTTTAGCTTCCTATGCTATGTTTTACAACGTCTCCGACTTTAGAGGCTATACACCAATAATGAATAAAATTGTTAGAACCTTTTTAACTTATTTTTATAAAGAGAAGAGTTAAACAACTTTTCGTTTTGGATTTTAGAATCTTTATTAAAATTTTCACACTAATATATTTGCCACTTTCGTTGCAAATCATAATAGTAGAATTAAGGTTCAAAAAATAAAATTAATATATATATAATATATATATAATATATATATATATATATATATATAAATATATCATAAGGAAAAAAATTTATAATATTATATATATATATATATATAATATATATATATATATATATATATATATATATATATATATATATATATATATATATATATATATATAGTTGCATATCGCAAGTTGAAACAATTTTTAAATCAAAACTATATGTACAAAATTCTCGTTGCTTATCATATCTGTGGAACATTCACGAAAGAGGAATTGATTTAAATTTTTGACACCTAAAAGCATCTTCTAGTATATAAAATGAGAAGAAAACTAGAGATATTTTTATACGACAAATTATATTGTAAAAAAAAAGCATTATATTCACTAAAAAATATCATATTATAATACATTACAATGACACTCATGTATAATAAGTTTATGTACATAATTTATGATTTCAGTTGTAAAACGTAGAGAAAAAATAAAATAAATAAAAAATTGAAAAGTTACACCGTATTTTAATTTTCTCTTATTTCTTTTTCAAACAAAACAATTTTAATGTTAAACTTTATTAGGTCACTATATAACACATCGCGCCCAAAAAGCAGAACGATTAAACAATAAAACGAGCTTGTCGAACTGGTTTACGTCTAGGCAATAAAGCTAGTTTCTGTTGTTCAGTTGTGAAGACGAATCAGCAACTGTATGGGAAATTGACTGCGGATTCGAAAGGAGTATGGTAGGCTTAAGAAGAAGACAGACATCGAAGAAAGACATGAGAACAAATTTGAAATTCGGCAGGAAAATATGATGATGCACTGGAGAGGCGAAGAGGTGGTAGCTGTCTAGAATTCAGTTGTTTCATGTTAGACATAAATTTTCTCACGAAGTCGTTACATGAAGCTCTGTTTCCGGGTGTTTGAAGAAGCTCTAAAGGACAAAGAGGTGTTTTCCCGGTCCCTGCTTGAAAAGGAGAGAATCCCGAGTCATCGGGAATGCAATGAAAAGTTGACATGATAACTGGGAGAGAGAGTTATCAGTTTTGTTCCGATAGCACTCTTCAGAGATAGATGAAATCTTTTGATTTGACCATTTGCTGAAGCACGATAAGCGCTTGTCCGAGGTTGATGATATCTAATCAATTTTGATAGTTCGGTGGAAAACTCTCCTTCAAACTGATGTCCCCTATATGAGATTACATAAAGATGGATGTCAAATCTTGATATCCATTTCATGAAGTCAAATGCGACAGTTTTTGAATTCGCATTTGCTAGAGGAATTAGTGTTCTTGTCGATGCAAGTGATAAGATATCTGAACACTGGAGCTGAAGTATCGGTAAGGGAGGATGACGGTAATGGTCTCACGATGTCAATATATGCTGTTTCAAATCGCTGTGACGGGATTTCCATAGGAGCAGTAGGTGGCTTAGTATGAAGCTGAATTTTTGAAAGTTGGTACTGTTGACAAGAGCAAACCAAAATTCTGATGTCAGGATCCATATCAAGCCAGATACATCTAGTCTTGATAAGACGAAGAGAAGCTTTTATTCCAAGATGAGAAATCTGATGAAAATTGTTGAAGATTTGTTCACGATAAGGTTTTGGCAAAAATAGTCACGGGAAAGCAGATGAGGTATCACAGCATATTTGAAGATTATACTGTAGATGGTAGGAATGAAGACGAGACCGAAAACTGGTATTTTCTTCCTCTGTTGATTAAGACGAGCGATAACAGGTAAATCGATAGCATATATTGTTACCGAGGATATCCTGGAAAACGAATTTGCCACAATATTATCTGCTTTCATAAGGTAGTTCATTGAAGAAACATATTTTGTTAAGACATAGAGATGAAGTTGCTGCCGATCACTTTTTTTGCTTGATTCCTCCTATAGAAAGCTGAAACACGAGGTTCATGATCAGTGCACAAGATGAAATTTTTTCCTTCCAACATATGCTTGAAATGAAGAACAGATTAGTAGGCTGCTAAACTTGACGGTCGAAAGCTGAGTATTTACGCTGTTTTTCTTATAGCTTTTGCTGTAGAAATCTATTGGTACTGCTGTTCATCAACCATCTGGTGAAGGGCTGTTCCTATAGAAGTCTGACTGCTATCAGTTACAAGTTGAAGATGGGTTACATTTGGAAGAGAAAATGTAAGAGTTGTGACACTTTGAAGTTGATTATTGATTTCAATAAAGGCTACCACTTCTTCTTTGGCCCAAGTAAGATGCTTATCTTTTGGATGGTGTTTTGCTTTTTCTGATAAAGGAAAGACGAGTTTTACAAAACAAGGGATAAAACGGCGATAGTATCCAGTCATTCCCAAGAATCTTCTAAGAGCTGGTGAGTCTCGAGGACGAGGTTGGAAATTTCGGATTCCTTTTCTGAAGGAGAAATACCATCTGAAGAAATATGGTATCCCAGATAGGTGAGATTTGACTTGAAGATTTCCCATTTTTCTAAGGATGTTTTGAAAGAATTTTCTGGAAAAAGCTTGAAAACTGTCTTGAGATGTTTTTCATGCTGTTCTGGAGTTGATGAGAAAATTACCAAGTCAACTAAGTATATGAAAACAAATTGAAGATGTCTAAAAATGGAGTCCATTATGAGATGAAAAGTAGATCTATCATTCTTCAAATCAAATGGCATGCAAATATATTCAAAAAGGCTATACGGTAGTCTTTTCAATGCTTTCCGATCGTATCGGAATTTGGTGATATGCCCTCTTAAGGTCTATTTTGCTGAAGATTTTTGATCCATGTAGACGTTGTGAGAGACTTTGAATCTGAGAAAGTGGATACCCATCACGTTTGGTTACTGCTTTTAAATATCTGCAATCACCACACAAGGTTTCCAAGCTTCGGAAGATTTTTTTTGGCACAAGATGAAGCGGAGAAGCGCAAGAGGACTTTAAAGGTCGAATGATTATATTCTTTGAGATAGCATCGAATTTAGCTTTTGTTGCTTTGAGTTTATCTTCAAAAAGACGGCGTGGTCTTGCAAGCATTGGAGGAGAATCACCAGTTTCTTTGTAATGAACAGATCCTTGAGGATTAAACTTTTTATTTGTCAAGTCGATAGGTGATGTTAACAATGGAAACTCCTGAAGCAAAGATGACATTTTAGAATATTCAATGTTAGCGTTGATTTGTAGTGAAGGAACTTCGAAAAAGATTTGAAGAGGTGTTAAAGAGAAGTATTTGTATATTGTAGAATTTTCTTTCCATAATCGATAATTAAGTTTTAATGGTGTAGAAAATCCATACCCAATATTGGCATTGCGATATCAGCTACTATGAAGTCCAACGAAATTCTCAACGAAGCTTCTTGATTGTAATATATGTCACTATTTCACCATGTCACTTGATAGGCGGAACAAGATAAGCGAAACAAGATAGGCTGCGGAACAAGATGTTAGTGGAAAATGGGGACATTGTGGTTACCATCGAAGAATATTGGCTTGAAACTGAAGCGCCGGTGTAAAAAAAAGAAGAAGAGAGTATCTGCGCCGAATTTTGTGACATTAATAGTAAGTTGCAAACTAATTATAGCCCAGCAATCAGCTTATTCTTCTAGTTTTTCGTTGGTATAAGGGAAGAAGATCTAGAAGAGGAATGAGACGAGTGTTGTACCTGTATGTTATATTTGTAAAGCCATTTGCGCACTGACTTGCATGTTCTTGACTGTTTAACGAAGTAAATGGGTGCACGGCAAACATGGGGTCTTTGT
>JABUQX010031946.1:17500-22500 GCA_015478945.1 Trachelipus rathkii
AGGTATAGCAATAATATAAAAGTAGAGTTTAGTTTACTTAGTAAAAGGTTTTATTTTTTAAAAGGTGTTCGAGGGGCAGTGAGTTCCCAATCTTTTTCTAGTGGCGCACCCCCAAAAATAAAAAAATAGATTCCATGCACCCATATATTTATATATATATGAATATATATAATATATTATATATATATATAAGATATATATATATATTATATTATATATATATATATATATATATATATATATATATATAATATATATATACTAAAAATTAAAATTGGGGGTTTTTCTTCACGTTTGTCGCACACCCCATGGTATTTCGTGACGCACCCCAAATTTAATATCTAACCAAAGAAAATTAAAAACTCTAAATTACTTTAAATTTCTATGTTAATATTAAATTAATTTAGTCCTACAACAACCCGCACCTAATTGAAGGTTTCAGAAAAGAACGAAAATTTGTGTTTAAGCTAATTATTAAAATAGTGGACTTTCCTTCTAATTATTAATTCTATTCTAATAAAGGTTTCGTAGTTATCAGTACCTAATCTTTTAGCGATCCATTGCTGAATTACCGCACCATACATTCAATATGCCTGATATCAACTTAGGAGATCTTAACTACGAACTTAGGAAAAAATTTCTCAAATACAGAGATCAAATGATTTCATCTAATATTAAAAAGATTCAATTAAGCTTCATCAAAAAACTGCCTAAAAAATTTAGCTATACCTAAGACTCTGTTACCTAACAATCTTTCAACAAATGATAATAAACCTTCCTTGATATGTATACATACGGAAATTCTTCTTAGCAAAATTTCAACTATCAAGAAAGAAATTAAACTCGCTTTTGGACAAAGTTTTAAATACTTCAAAATTTTCCAAGAGTCATGTTATAAACAGAACCCAAACTCTCTCGATACCTTCACCCAGTTACTCAATTTAGCACATCAAAGAAAAGATTTTATCATCAATGAAAAAAGAGAAAACCTAACAACAAAATTAATACTATTTCTTATAATAGTGTTTGGGTTGAAAGTTAATTCTGAATTTTAATATATCGTAAAATAAATAATTTAGGAACTATCGAGGATCAAAAAATCATTTTGGATACGGACTCTCATTTCTCTACAAAAATTTTGGACCCGATTTCGAAATTTATTGTGGACTTTGAAAAATATAACATACTAATTTCAAAAGAAGAATCTCACTCTTCTGGATTTCATGGAAGACAATAATTCATAAGATTTCAACTCACTAAATAACAGAAAAACGCCCTCCTAAATTTTACACAAGCTCTCTATTCACTTACAAAAAAACAACAATATGATAATTCAAGATCGATTGAATTGCCAATATAATTTTATATTTATGACTTAACCAGAAATGTGGGGACTATCTACATAAATGCTAACAATCTACTCTCTGATAACAACACATATTCCTCCTCTCTCCACGGCGGGGGGCTAAAGGCAGACTCTCAGAAGGATGTTGTTCTAAGTTTGTGGCTTGAAGATGTCTATGTGGAATTTTTTTAAAAGTTTTTTGTAAGCAAGGGCCCGCACCCCCTATATGTGTTTAATTAAGACACTTAAAATCCCAGACTTTATATATGCAATTACGTTTGCATTATTAACTTTAAATGACTGTAATATAAGCTAATGGCAAACATTTATACGGAACAATGTTTGTTAACGCTGCACAGAATGAGCAATATGTTTATTGAGAATAGTCCAACCTTTGCTTCAGACCCGCCTGGACGATGTTCCGAGTCAGATTTTTCATATTTAGTTGGTTCTTTATAGTCGCACGTCAGAAAAGACCGCAAAAAAATTAGTCACTACCCTGCATCGATCTTGTTATTTCCACCTAAACCTTCGTTACTTCCATCTTTCCATAAATAAATCCATCAATCACCTTGGCTACTCAATTCTCGAATTTTCGCATTTTTTCTCCTCTTCCACTCAAATTAATACCAGTAATTGGTGTGACAAACTCAACCTGTGACCAAAACTCTCCCCTACCTTATGATCTAGGACCCCACATATAACCCCATCATTGGACCAGAAAACACATCAATGGCCATAATTTTTCCCCGGACTGCAATTCATCAACACTAAAAATGTACTGAACGCTTCCCAAGATAACTCCCTTAATTCTCTGCCATTCTACCCCTATCAATTAGACTACAGCCAACAACCCAAGATACATAACAATACATCAACCTCATCAGACTCACCACATGACACCCATTATTCAACCCAATTGACAATCTAACAATACACCACTTCTATTAGATATGAAATGTACTTATCTGAATTCACTCATTCTTAGCCTCCGTACTAAGCCCCATTCTACTATTCATCTCCTATACAACTGTTTTATGATGAAATACTAAATCAAAGTATCTATTCACCATTACCGTATTTCTTCACACTCTTAACAATAGATCCACTCCAATATCCATAAACATACACCTCTGCGAATACCCTCACACATCTTTTATGAACAACGTTAAAAACCAAGTGTAATAACTCTCTAACTCGTTCATAAGTTAATTATTAACAACACTCATTAACCGTTGTCTATTTAAGTATTGGGTTCTCCCTTTCTGTCATATGTCCTCTCAGAAATATTTTACATAGTGATATTGCTACTACCTTAGTATTAGAATTGATGATATACTAGTACACATATATTCCCTGAAACCACAGGTACTCGTGAATGCTCTACATTGTACAATGATTAATAAGTGTCGAAATGCATTCTTGCATCTTATTTGCCTACTCCAACATTATCCACATATAAATACTTGAATTTGCCTTAAATCAACACTATTAAACTTTCATGCATAACATAAGTAACAATTAACTTATTCTGCTATCACTTCATAAAGAATAAATTCACACCTAATCTCCTTCATCTTATGATTAAGTGCACTTTGTAATCTAACTACTGGTATTACTACGTAAATAATTCTCTATCTATACCCTATCCAATACTCTGTTACCCTCAAAACCTACTTACAACCCAAGTTACTAATACTAAAATTGTTTTAATCCCATTCAACACAACAAAAAAATTAGAGAACAATACTTTCTTCCTTATATTTTCTCATGAAGCTACTAAGTAAATATGCTTTCCTTTATACTTTCTACAAACTGTAATAATTAATATATACTTTTCTCTATTTATTAACATATAATACTTTCTATACCCATTATTATTCATAGATACTAACGTGCCCGGTTGTTGCCACCATAAAAACAGCTTATAATTTTTTTATAGTAATTCTGTTCTTATATATACACAGCTTTTCATCATTTAAATAACTCAAACAACTTGTCTTTATATTATACTGTATTATCTTTTAATCTTAATCCCATACCCTAACTACTCCTCTTATTATATATATTAAAAATACGATTTTCACATCAAATAATTATTAAAACTCAGACTCGTTTTCTAGAATTATACATTTATCATTAAAACAGTCTAACCAATATGTACTGTTGAAGACAATAAATATTGACTAGATATAACAGATTACTCGACTACCTAACTATATACTAGACCCGAATTATGTTTGTTAATTAATAATATCCTTAGCTCCATTACTATGTAAACTACCATTATAATATAACATCAGGAGAGAAACACATGAGCTATTTAACCTGTTAAGTACTATATGTACATACTAAAGCTAATATATATAATACATCTGAACCTATTAGCTCAACTGACAACCTAAATTCTGCCCTCACTAATATAATATATATCACCGCTTTGCCACTAATACATATAAGCCATAACTTTTAACATTAACAACATGCATCACCCCTTCTTACATATATTTCAAAATAATGATTGTACATCAGAAGTAAAAATTTTCACTTAGTATTATACTATACAATTATAAATATTAAACCCAATATAACACTACCAAATCAATATAACTTAAATAGGCCAAAAAGGTGAAATCAATACAATCCCACTCTAAAACTCATACATTTTTTGAATATTTACCACACTTTCTATAAAAATCTATAAATCTAAAATATAAATTATTTTTAAATTTTCTATTTTAATATTAAATGTTAATTTTAGTCTTACAACAACCCAGCACCTGATTGATCGGTTTCAGAAAAAACGAAAATTTGTGCTGATAAAAGTTAAAATATATATTTGAAGATGTTATGGATACATTCTCATTCTAAAATATATATATAACAAGATCTCTGATATAATAAGGCTTTAATTATTATATATTATTATTTTATTTATATATATTATAATATATATAGAATATAGCTAATATATATATTATATATTATATATATATACTGTATTATATATATATATAATCAGATCCTATTTATATAATTATATATAAGAATACTTTTAAGTTTAAAATATATTTAGTAAAGGAGTAATTCAACTAATATTAATATAATTATACATTTTATATAAGACACTCATAATTTTTCTGATTTTTATCATATTTCTCAGAAACTACTTCATATCATTATTTTCTGATATTAATTAGTGTAAGACCAAATAAAATTTAATAATTATAAATATAATTTAAAATTCTTTAAAATATAAATATTAAATTTTTTAGGATTAATTTGTATTATTTATTACATTAAGTAGAGTAATTTATATATAGTAAATTAGTGTAGGGTAGTATAGATAAATTTACAAAATGTTATTAGAAGTGATATGAATTAGATATTATATAATATATATATATATATAATTATATATATATATATATATAAATTATAATCTGTGATTACTAGTCAATATTTAGCCTAGAAGTGTATTGTACAAATGGTTCTTGACACAAAAGGTTCAACAATTTTTAAGGTTATTAAAAAAAAAAAAAAACAACTTTGTTTTAAAAAAAACTCCTGTTTAAAAAAAACCAAAAAAAAACGTTTTTTCACAACCCTATATATATATTATATATATATATATATATATAATTATATATATATT
>JABUQX010031946.1:30000-35000 GCA_015478945.1 Trachelipus rathkii
ATGAAACAATAATATACAAACAAAGTCCAGGAGCTAGTGCGAAAATTTTCATTATTATTATTCCTGTCAATATCATTATTATTATTATTATTATTATTATTATTATTATTATTATTATTATTATTATTATTATTATTATTATTATTATTATTATTATTATTATTATTATTATTATTATTATTATTTTATTATTATTATTATTATTATTATTATTATTATTTTTTTTTCCTTTATTATTATTATTATTATTAACGTGGTTCTGTTTTATAAAAACTTTTTAAAAAAAAAATCAGGAAATATTTCACCAAAAACTTTACCTTGAAAAGATGGAACTAGGTAAGGATCACAAGTGAAAGAAAATATAAATAAAAAAATCGAACGCGAATCTGAAGCGAAAATAATTTATATTTTCTTTGGAGTTCTGGAGGGAGTTTATGAAAAAAAAAACTGCTGGGGGTAACACAAGAAGAAAAATATAAATCAAATCTCGTTGTTTCATAAAAATTAAACAAAGGAAATAAAACTTTGAAATTCAGAATAAAAATAAAAAAGGGAAAATCGAGTGAAACTTAAATATTATTTTGTGGACGAATTTAAAAATCAAAAATAATTATTACGACCGAGTGTAAAAGTTTTCTTGTCGTGTGGAAAAATGAATTTATAAAAACCAAACAGATTCAAAACTTACCAGATCACAAACTGAGGACGAAGAAAAATAGACTTGTCAGTATAACATCAGGATCAGAATACATTTTTAGAATGAACCAGAGCATTCTTATAGGTGAAAAAAAGGGGGAAAGAGGGGAGACTGATTGGGGTTAGTTTCAAAAATGATACTGGAGTTTATTGAATAAATATGATAGGAAGAAAGTAAATAATTAAATTAAATACAAAAAGGACTTTGGATAGTGATAGAGATTTTTGGAGCGTACGTGAGGAAAAGAGAATATTTTATCTGAAAAGATAAAATCGATAATGAAGAAGAAAATGGTTATATCAAATTTTGTTGTTCAAACAGACTTTTACAGATAAGTCCTGTGAAAGAGTTTCCCCTGCCAGTGAAAGGAAAAGGTAATTGAGGTATGCAATTTATGCAGGAGGATTTGAATATGTGGGTTCTAGTCCAGGATAAATGGAAGAGGTTGATTTTGGTTCGGGTATAGGTGCACGTTGGACCACGGTATATTGGACACTAGGGGCTGCAGAAGGAGCTGCAGGGGGTACTGGAGTAGGGCGAAGTTTAAAATAAACCAAACAGATTCCTAAGAAGCTTAGTATGGTTGCAAAAATGGAAAATCCGGATATAGAAAAAGAATGGATATTTATGCTTTTCTGAGTTTGTAAAGTTCGATTGATGGTGTCAAGAGACTCATCCCAATGGGGATGTAATGGTTTTAATTTTAATTTGGAAGTCAGAGAAGTAACATTTGGGATAAAATTTTGACGGTCAAGTGGATACTCCGGAAGTTGAGAATCTTTGTTAATCCAACTTGTTTTCACGGAAGAATGGGAAGGGTACTTGAAGGTGTATTTGTCTGAAACAAATGTGCATCCTTGTGGGAGAAGGAAGATGTTACTAGTAATTAATCTGGGTTGATTTTTGGGACAGGAGATTGAAGCTACGACCTTGGAAGAGAAAGTGAGTAGGGTTTGATGTCCGACCTTAAGATTGAAAGGGGCTTCAGAAAGATAGGAAATGTAGTTACAATGAGTGGTTTGATTTGTTCTTAATATTGCGGATATGATACAGTTTTGGTAATCAAGTGATTGCGTGGGGTTAGATGGGAAGCAAATGAAATTTGAATCATAATGTTTACAAGTGTCTTCTGTCAAACTTTTACTGTATGTATATTTGAGGGTCTGATGATTTAGAAAATAGTAGGGATATTCGTTATTTAACATCAGTCTTGGGTATGTGGCATTTAGTGGCGTGGGGAAAGGAATTACTTTATAAATTTTGTAAGAAGTTTCCTCGGAAAATGGAATGATAGTAGATAGAAGGTAAGCATCGTCTTCGTGTATAAATGACCAAGATAGAGATAGGAACTTGTAGAATGATTCGTGCGTAAGAGGTATTATTGGTTGGTGTTGTAAAATTTGGCTACTATTTCTGATAAGCTCGTGTAAAATATCATAAGAATATACATTTAAGGGGGTGTTTTGGTACTTTGCTGTGGTCCATATATTTTGTATGGTTACAATGAGGGTGTGTATGTTGTTCGAGATTGTTTTTTCTAAGTTTAAGTATGTGTTTAGCTTCGATATTTCCTGCTGTAATTCTATCGAAGGTATAGATGCAATTTATATATTGGGTTAACACTTTCAAATTGTCTTTTATATCTATTAATGTATTAGTATTCTGATGAACTTGCTCTTTAAGTTTATAAATATGGGCTCTCGTATCTTGTAATAAGTTAATTTTGGTATTAAGTTTATTAATATCGTTCATGGTTGCTGTCCCGAATAGATATTGCAATGCCGATCCGCCTACATTTATTAGGCCTCTACTTACTCTTTTGGGTGCTGAAGGCTGAATATTTAAAGAGGATAGTACCCAAGGGTCTTGGAGGATATTTTTAAATTGTTTCTGGTTTTCAAGTAATAATGAATGAATGTATGTTAGTTCAGGTGAAGTTTGGTTAGCGTTAAATCTACTGTTGAACCTCTGTTGCAAGTATGGTATATAATTAGTTAGTAGCTGGGTATTTTTGATTAATACATTTTCTATAATGTTATATAATTCCTTTGAGCATCTTAAGTTAGTATTTATATTTAAGTAGCTTGTGATAAATCTTGAATGTCCTGCTTGTTTTAAAACAAAGCCTTGATGAACTTCATATTGTGATTCTGTGTTTTCTAGTTTCAGAGCGAAGATTTTTGATGTCAAGATAAAGAAGAGGATCCAGTTTCTCAACATGTTTGTCTGTGAAGATAGAGGAAAAGAGAAGATTTTATGAGAAGAAGGTTTTGAAATTTTGTGATCTTAATATTTATTTGTTATAATTTTCCTTTTCAATGAAATGTGATGATCATTTCATATTTTACATGTTAGAAATGTTTTCTTAATATGTTTGATTATTTATGCATTGATGTAAATAAATGTAAAATAGTTGGCCCGTGGTACTTTTAAAATGAAATAACACTCATGATTTAGGAGGTCTTGGGGGTGGTAAACCTCTACCCTGAGGGATGTTATGTGGTGGAGGAAGTAAGTATTCTCTGTTCCCTCTTAAGACAGTACTTTGTTGTCTGTTCCTTAAAGCCATGGGGTGAGGAATGTTGGTGTTTCTCATTGGGAAATTAGGAACGAACGTGTGGTCACGAGATCTATCATCAGGAGGAGAGGGAGGTGAAGTATTTCTAGCTGAAGTGATAGGAAGTGGAGGAGGTCTGTCCTGAGTGGGAGGAATTTGAAGATCTGACGGAGGTTGTAAAGGACCTTGAGAGATGGGAGGAGGGGGTGGTAAAGGAGGTTTAGGAATCGGAGTAGGATGGGCAAATTTGAAATGAACTTTAGGGGGTAAACCAGGTGGGGAAGGAGATCGAGAACCTGATGCTGGAAGTTGAGACATATATCTATAGATATTATTATATATAATATATATATATATATAATATATATACTAGATATATATATATTATATATATATATATATATATATATATACTATATATATATATATATATATATATATATATATATATATATTATTATATATTATATTATATATATAATATATATATATATATATAATATATATATATAAATATATAATATAAGTATATATATATATAACTATTATTATCTTATATATATATATATATATATATATATATATATATATATATATATATATAGTATATATATATATATATATATATATATATAATATATAAATATATATATATTATATATATATAATATAATATATATATATATATATATATATTATATATATATATATATATAATATCTATATATATATATATAATATATTATATATATATATATATATAATATATACATTTTCTGCCCTGGCCCACATTATTGAAGGGCCACACCGCCTCTAGACAGACCGGCCACCGATCTTGGGCGGTTCTAACCCGGTCGAGAAGAGAAGAATCTAGCGAAGACAGTATGGGGGGCGTCGGAGGGCGGGGCACTCCAGAAGAGGTGCTCCATTGTGTCCTGGTAATATACGACACTACAGTGCCAGGATGGGGCGAACAACGTTGTAAGTTTGATCTGAATTTAATATAGCAAATAGATTGGTGTGGTGACCTGAATCTTAGCTCCGGGCGAGATTAATCTCTCACTTCTCTGTAGAATGAAATTTCTTCTGTAGGGGATGTTTGGGATGGGTGTTTTAGTAGATTGGTTAATTGGGCGTTTGTAGATATGTGTTAGTTAATTATGTATGGATGTGAGTGAGCCAAGACCTATTTGGGGTGGAGGGGGGATGTTGTTGTAGATGTCATTATAAAGTTTGGCTGGTGAGGAGGGAGGGGATTTTAGTCTATGTCGGGGGGGGGGGGTTGGAGAGTATTTGGTGGCATGGATGGGTTGGATTGAGTGTTTTCTGGAAAAATTGTGTCCCTACCATCTTCAAGTGGGTAGGGATGGAAGGATATGTGTCTCGTCATGTAAATGCTGGATGGGGTTGTTTTAGTAACATGCAGTGATTATTCTAAAGGAGTGTATTTGTGTAATTTGAATTTGGTTTAAAATTTGGATTTGACAGTGCCGGGAACCAGCGGGGAGGCATAGTTTTATAAATTTGTTCTGAAGGAGTTGTTTTGTGATTGTGGTCAAGGGTGTGTTTTCTGTCGCTGAAATTGTGTTGGGAGCGGTTTGTAGGGTGCTTAATTTCCGTTGGGTTGAGGAAGTAATTTGGTCGATGGGGGGAGAAAGTCATATGAGTGTCGTAAGTGAGTCCTTATAATTTTGGTGTTTTGGTTTAGGGGGGGGAGGGGGTTGTTGTTCAGGAAGACTATTGGGT
>JABUQX010031946.1:40000-41147 GCA_015478945.1 Trachelipus rathkii
AAATTTTGCTCGAAGTTCAACAAACCTTCATCTTCATTTATTTTATATATTCTTGGGACAAGAAATTGCTTCAAGTAGTTTGACTCAAAAACTGCTTATTCCCAAATGTTTTATTCGCAAACTACTTCCCATTTTTCTTAAGTAACCTAAAAGTATTTTAAATCCTGCCAGTAAGGAGTTTTCTTCTAAATAGTTATACGTATTCGAAGCTTATTGCAGAATTTTTCAGTCAAGAGGTCAAAATAAAAACATTTATTTGTTTCTATTTAAATATATCGTCTTTGAGTGAAAATGAAAAGAACAAATTAATCCTTAAGATCAATTCAATTACAACGACAACTTTATATTCCTATTTTACACATTAAAAACCATAATTCCTTATATCCCTGCTAAATTGATATAATATATGAATATATTATATATATATTATATATATGATATATGTATCCTATATATATATATATATATGTATATATATATATATGATATATGTATTATATATATATATATTAGGAAATTCATAAATGTCAGGATCAAATCTTAACATTGAAACAAATGATTGAGAAAATGAGGGAGAAAGAAGAATAAATTGTATTTAGGTTTTATGGATTTTCAAAAGTCGTATGATAGGATTAATAGGGAAGCTTTATGGCAAGTGTTAGTGATACATGGTGTTGGTGATACGGCTTCTGAATGGAAATCAAAGTATGTTTGACGAATAGTGGAAGCGTGTGGTAAGAATAAATGGTGTCAATCGGTTTGAATGGTTAGGATTAATGCGGAAAGTGGACAGGGTTGTGTTTATGTCTCCTTGGAATTATTCCAATTTGTATATGGATTTGGGGTTATGAAAGAATTAGAGGTGGGGATGGCAGGAAATGTTGTTAGAATGATGGAGAAAGGAGATGAGTGGAGGGTGCCCTACCTATTATATGCGATGATTTGGTTTGTGTGGCGAATCTGAAGAGAGTTTGAGGGAATTGGTAGAGAGATTTTGGCAGGGTGTTGTAAAAGGAGATAAGAGTAAGTTTATGTGGATAAGAGTAAGGTTAGGGTTGTGAGTGAGGACAGTCCTCAGGGTGACAGTTATGTTAGATGGTGAGTAGCTGGGACATCGGTTCTGAGTTAAAAATATTTAGGGGTATGA
>JABUQX010031947.1:0-7500 GCA_015478945.1 Trachelipus rathkii
CGGTGTACTTCGTTCGGTGCCCCTAATTTGGGTGTTAACAATTTATCGTGAAACGCTTTTCGCGTTTTCTATTTATCAAGCATTCAACTCGGAATTAGTGTTTAACAATTTTCGCATTTATCGTGAAACGCAACTATAAAGCCGCTTCATATATATATATATATATATATATATATATATATATATATATATATATATATATATATATATATATATATATATAAAAGCATTGTTTTTGTTTTTATATTTAAAAGAAACTGTAAATAATAATATTATAATTTTATTATTATTATTATGTGTGTGTGTGTATTATTATTATTATTATTGTTATTATTATTATATATTATTATTATTATTATTATTATTATTATTATTATTTTTATTTTTATTATATTATTTTTATTATTTTTATTATTATTATATTATTAATATTATTATTATTATTATTATTATTATTATTATTATTATTATTATTATTATTATTATTATTATTATTATTATTATTATTATTATTATTATTATTATTATTATAAGAAATTAATTAATATATTAGATGCGTTTTTCAAAATTCATAATAATTTGTTTTGAAAGCGAGAGTGATTCTCATTATCCTTTCCAAACCTTCTTACACTTGGTCAGTATGTCCTTCCTTCTCCGTCATTTTCTAAGAAAAGTTCCTCAAAAGAAAGGTATCTTTTCAAACCTAATAGTAAATATTCATTTTTAAATACAAAAATTTATTTAGAATTATTAAAAGCAAGTAGGAGAGTAACGTTTTGATTAGCTTTGCTTTTTAGAACGATTAAAAGTTTCTGTTGATTGGAGAGTCCACATAGTATTTGTTAAGCACTGACTCAAATCAAAATCGGAAAGGTTACCTAGCCTGCTCACCAAGCAAAAGCGGAAAGGTTACCTAGCCTGCTCACCAAGCAAAAGCGGAAAGGTTACCTAGCCTGCTCACCAAACAAAAGCGGAAAGGTTACCTAGCCTGCTCACCAAACAAAAGCGGAAAGGTTACCTAGCCTGCTCACCAAACACTAAAGTTTAGAGTCTGTAGATGTCTGTAAAATGGTTCCTTTATCGGTAAAGTTAGAAGATTTGTCTGTCTGTAATTCCTGCTATTGAAATTTTAAACCTTCCATTTAAAAACAAAATTTCAAAGAAAAGATTTTAAAATTCAAAATTATTTTTTTGCGAATGCTCATTGGTCAAATTCAAATTTCAGGAAACTCAAAAATTTAATTATTTTTTCATTATTTCTCTATTTATTAATTCCTTTATTTTTTTTTTTTTCAATATTTTTTTAATAATTAATTTATTATTATTATTATTATTTTTATTATATATATATATATATATATATATATATATATATATTATATATATAAATAAATAAATATATATATATATATATCTTCTTCTCTATATATATATATATATATATATATATCCGTTACCGTAACACAATTGGTAATATATATATATATATATATATATATATATATATATATATATATATATATATATATATATATATTTATATATATATATTTATATATATATATATATATATATATATATATATATATTGGGGTTGAAATTTTGCCATCTTTCCGAATATCAGATTTATTATTATTATTACTTTTAAAAATTTCACACCTTACGATCATTTTCCTATTCTTGGAAGGAATCTTTTCCAGGTAATTGCTATTTCATATCCAGACAAGGGATCGAACCCGAGTCCTGTGCCTCGCGACTCTGCAGCTCTACAGACTGTGCCACGATAACGATAATGAAAACGTTACCGAATTAGAACACCGGAGAAGCTAGTACCAAATAGTCGACAGGGAAAATGTTCGACATTTGTTTTTGTTTTTTTTTTTAAAATCTGGTTATTTAGAGTTTCTCTAACGAATTCAACGAAACTTAACCTAACCTAACCTAACCTAACGTAACGTAACATAACCTAACATAACCTAACCTAACATAACCTAACTTAACCTAACAACCTAACCTAAAATAACCTAACCTAACCTAACCTAACGTAAAGTAACCTAACCTTACCTAACCTAAGACAACCTAACGTAACGTAAAGTAACCAATCCTAACCTAACTTAGCCTTGCCTAACCTAAGACAGCCTAGCCTAACCTAACCCAACCTAACGCCTGCGGCGGCCCGTACGGGAATTTTTTTTTTATTAAGTCGTTTGGACCATTTGACCTGTGGATGATTTTCCCGTGGACCACATGGGCTAGTACCCGAACCGCATTCTAATTCGTTTTTTTATATAAAGTATTAGAAATGAAATTCCTTTATTCTCTTTTTATGAAAAGGATTACAAGAATTCCTATTTTCTCTTCAGTAATTCTTATTTTCCTAAATTTTAAGGATTGGTCATTCATATTTCAATTACAATAATATAGCAAATATTTTTATTTATGTATTCGCATAGTTTATTATATTTTTTATTCTTTTTATAGTTTTGGTCAAGTTTTCTTAAATACTTCATAATTAAATATGGTTCTATCTAGTCAGTATTTTGTTCTTTAAGACAAAATTTCAAATGATGTTGGAAGGTATTTCTTGACTGAAAGTTTGTTATAAAATCTCTGCAGCTTAATAAAAATGTTTCTAAAACATTCAATTGTTAGGTTAGGTTAAGTTATGTTAAGTTAGGTTAGGTTAGGTTAAGTTATGTTAAGTTAGGTTAGGTTATGTTAAGTTAGGTTAAGTTGAAGTTTTGTTGGAAAGAATAAGTACTTCCCTAAATTTTCAACAAATGGAAAAACGCTTTTGTGATATGAAAGTCCAGTCATGAATATGAAAACAAAAGAAAGCTTTGGATTTTGCTTGTTCAAGGAGTAATAATTAAAAAAATTAATATTTTAGACTTATGACCTTTTTTCTAGAGGACATTGTTTTAATCAATTATAACTAAGGAAATTTTTTTTCTGAGAAATCTCTAATGCTGAGTATTCTAGTAACCATTAAAGGTCTTAAAATTTTCAATGAATCTAAATCATATTCAAATACTCATAAATATTAAGAATATTTTTCAACAAATAATTAATTTATACATCATCAATCATTAGGTCTGAAAAGGTAGATAAGCAAACATTATAATTTAGGCATTTTATTTGGAAAGCAAATCGTCATTGCATTTATGGAACAACAAAATCTGAAAATTTTATTTTGAAGCAAATTTTTGTTTCAGAGACGGAATAAAATTAATTTCCATTAAATCTGTTGCTGAATAAAATTAAAATATTTCTTGACAATTTCAGTTCAAAGAAAATATTGTCTTATTCAACCTAAAAAGAAGTAAAAAAAAATTAACAATTTGACAACTTTGGCATTATAAACTACCTCCCTAACTGCATCAGAAAAAAGATTTTGGCAAACTTCAATTTAAGAAAGAACTCGAACTGATTAGGATCAAACACAGTTATATAACAGTTATTTGTAATGGAAGATTTAGTGAGAGAGAGAGAGAGAGAGAGAGAGAGAGAGAGAGAGAGAGAGAGAGAGAGAGAGAGAGAGAGAGAGAGAGAGAGAATATTAAACTAAATAATTAAATGAAAAGTATATGTTGAAATTAAAATGAGGATGGAAGGGAGCTTTTTATCATAGTCAATATTTTTTTTGCACATTACCACCACTAACGTTCAGGGCCCAATTCTCGCTAGATTAAAAATAATAATAATAATAATAATAATAATAATAATAATAATAATAATAATAATAATAATAATAATAATAATAATAATAATAATAATAATAATAATATGAAGATGATAATAATACTAATATGAAGATGATAATAATACTAATATGAAGATAATAATAATGTCTCAAACTTAATAATATTTATAAAAAATAAGTGTATTATGTTCCAGATATTTTGAAGAAAAAAATTGTTTTTATTTTTAATTATTTTCGTATGAAATTTTATCATTTGCAATTATATGAATATTTTTTTAACAACACAAAGAAACAAACAAAAAATTCCATAAAAGGATTACATTATGCAAGGGAGAGAGCAAACAAAATAAATTCACATTTGTTTTGTTTTAAAAATCATAAAAACTTTGTTTTTTTCCTATTTAATTTTATCTTTTAGAATGGTCAGTATTGGCAAGTGAGGTTAAAATTTAGACCTTAAAATATTATGTAAGCAATCTTTAAATTTAATCACAAAAGAAAATGAATTTTATGTTTTCAAAATATGTATTTTAAAAACGCAAAGGTATTTAAAAATACTTTAACAATATTCAGTTTTAATTAATTAATTATATTATTATTATTATTATTATTATTATTATTATGTATGTGTGTGTGTATTAATGTGTGTGTATTATTATTATTATTTTTATTATTATTTATTATTATTATTATTATTATTATTATTATTATTATTATTATTATTATTATTATTATTATTATTATTATTATTATTATTATTATTATTATTATTATTATTATTATTATTATTATTATTATTATTATTATTATTATTATTATTATTATTATTATTATTATTATTATTATTATTATTATTATTATTATTATTATTATTATTATTATTATTATTATTATTATTATTATTATTATTATTATTATTATTATTATTATTATTATTATTATTATTATTATTATTATTATTATTATTATTATTATTATTATTATTATTATTATTATTATTATTTGGGAATTGAAATAGTTTTCAATTACTTTATATAAAAGGTCTATTATCAGCTTGAAATAAAATAATTTCTTTGATTCACTTGAAAGATCTGTGAACTCTGCCACACATGTTTAGTATTCTAATTTCCTACGTTTTCAAATCCTCTTTATAGCTTTTGTAGCTGCAAGACATTGTTGTTATTAAGGGAAATCAAATTTGAATATTTGGCCGGATTGAGGGCACCAAAGTGTTTTATCCGATCGAATTGAAATATATATAGTGGACCCCAAATATCTATCTATCTATCTATCTATCTATCTATCTATCTATCTATCTATCTATCTATCTATCTATCTATCTATCTATCTATATCTATCTATCTATCTATCTATCTATCTATCTATCTATCTATCTATCTATCTATCTATCTATCTATCTATCTATCTATCTATCTATTTATCTATTTATCTATTTATCTATAACTATTTATCTATCTATCTATCTATCTATCTATCTATCTATCTATCTATCTATCTATCTATATATCTATCTATCTATCTATCTATCTATCTATCTATCTATCTATCATTTTTTACATATCTCCTCCGGTGGCTTACCAAATTACACTCGAGTTGAAAAAGTTTTAAGATGCAAGATCAAATTTAAAGGCGACATGCTCCGATACACGTTGTTTAAAAATGTTCAAGTTAAAGGTAGTTGGAGAAATATGGGTATAAGGTGTGTGAGTGGGTTCTAGTCTTTACCAGTGGAGTGCATGTTAAGACTGAGAATAGCTGTTAAGTCTGGAATCAGAAAGTTGGAGAGGGGGAAAAGATGAGACTGTTTAGAAAAGCAAGTCGCATGAGCTCTCCTCAGAGAGTTCAGAAGGGGTAGTGTCTATTGTAATAGCAATAATATAAGGAGATAAATACAACGGTTCGCCTAGCATGAAGAGATTGGAGAGAGTCAGTGAGAATAGGAGAGTTAATGAGAGGAAAAGATAGGTTAGGTTAGGTTAGGTTAGGTTAGGTTAGGTTAGACTTCACATTCTCAAGACGGCTATGTAAGTGGAGCTACCCCGGATGTGTGAGGTATACTCCATTCAGGGATGAAGGACACTAATATAAAGAGCAAACAACTAGGGTGGTGTAAAGAATTTATGAAGGTGTCGCAGAAATTGTAACCTCTTATAAACTTGTTTAGAAAAAGATGTAATGTGATCCTTCTAGGAAAAATAGTGATAAAATGAAACAAAAAAAGAATATTAAGGGTAGACGAAGGTTTGAGTTATGTGTTTTGGATGAAGATACTCGTATTATAGTTATGTGGAAGATTGATGTATTGAAAATAACCATTAGATATTCAAGAAAGATCAAAGGTTAATTGCTCCAAGGTCAGCCTTCCAGCTTGATTAATTGCTCTTGTGTGAGGGATCTATCAAAATGAAAGGAGTTATGAATGGTGGAGTCGTTGGCATATGAGTGGACAAGTGGTGAAGTAACAGAAGAGTAAAAAGAAAAAAAAAGTTAGTGATAGGACAGAACCCTGTGGAACGTCACTATTAATAGTTTTAAAGGGTGAATGGTGGCTGTCTACAATAGCTGCTGAAGATCGACGGGAATGGAAATCAAAGAGAAGGCCACAGAGAGAGAGAGAGAGAGAGATGTATAGATACCGAATGAGGAATGCTTAGAAATTAAAGCTTTGTGCCACACTCTATCGAAGGCTTAGATATGTTTAATGCTCTCTCTCTCTCTCTCTCTCTCTCTCTCTCTCTCTCTCTCTCTCTCTCTCTCTCTCTCTCTCTCTCTCTCTCTCTCTCTCTCTACAGTATTTATCAAAATTCCGAAGAGCAGAGGATCAAGAGTCAGAGAGAAGAGAAAGAAGAGAAAGAAGAGAGAGAAAAGAGAGAAGATCACCAGCAGAGCTTTTCTTACGAAAGCCCAAACTGGCGATCTGAAAAATAGGATAATTAGGAAGTTAAGAGGAGTTCCCGAATTTCAGAACATTTGGAAATACGAAGGTTAAAGCAATAGGAGTATATTTAGGAAGTTAAGAGGATTCCCCAATTTTCAGAACAGTCTAAATGAGCGCACGATTTCAGCAAGGAAGGAAGTTCGAAGTGAAAAGAGAGAGGCGAAACAGTTACCTAGGCAAAGAGCAAGCTCAGCACTCAGCAGCACAAGTTTTAAGAACCTTAGGAGACCATTCGCTTTCTTGGTGTTAAGCTCAAAGAGTGCAGAAAAAAATCTTTAGAAGATATTACGACTTTAGGCATTAATGAGTTGGAGGGAGGTAGAGAAGGAGGAATAACACCGGAATTGTCTAAGGTAGAATTATAGGCAAAAGTCAGATGGAAGAGTTTAGTTTTATCAGTAGGTTAAGCGAAAATTGTGACGTCGGAAGATACTATAGGTGGGAAAGAAAAAGAAGAAATGTTAGAGTTGAGATTTCTTTTTGGCCAAATGCCAGAAATGACATGTGGTAGAGGAACCAGAAAGATTGTTGCATTTTCCACAAAGGAAAGAGTTTTAATGTCATGGAAGGTATATAAAGTTACATGGGTATCAGGAGTTTGAGAACGAGGGTAGTTCCTGAGAGCAGCTTCTAGCTCTAGTTCTAGTTCTAGAATAAGCAGAGTTACATCATTGCCTGTAAGTTTTAGTTGAGGAGAAATAGTATGTAATATACGCCTCCGTGACAGAGATAATCACTTCGGTTATGCGCTCTGAGAACTGCGTGAGACATCTCCCGCTAAGACAATAATTATTCCGACGGAAATCAAAGAAGAACGATAGCAAGTCCGACCAATACT
>JABUQX010031947.1:12500-22500 GCA_015478945.1 Trachelipus rathkii
TGTATCTCTGTCAGTAATACTGCTGTCTTAATTTCTCCTAAGGGTCAACGGTTTGCTCAAACCTTTTCCTCTAATTCCACTCTAGACAGTCCCATAGCTATTCCTCACCTCCTTTCAACTCATTAAAATGTTATTTCTGCATTCTCTGAACTTAACACTAAGAAGGTGGAGAGTGCTGAAGTTATACCTCCAGTGATCTTCAAAACTTGTGCTTCTGAGCTTGCTGCCCTGCCTTGGTAACCTATTTCCTCACTGCCTATAAACTTCAACCTTTCAATCCTGCTAAAAGAATGCATTCATTGAGCATATGCTGAAGAAGCGGGACTCCAGTCAACAATCTAACTATCGTCCAATCGCTTTAACCTCTATTCTTCCTAAAGTTTTCAAATCTATTCTTAACAAGAAAATTTAGAAACATCTTAAATCTTCTAATCTTATCTCTGATTGCCAGTATGGCTTCTGTAAGGACCATTCGACTGGTGATCTTCTTTCCTTTCTCTCCGACTCTTGGTTCTCTGCTCTTCCGCATTTCGGTGAATCTTTTTCTGTGGCGCTAGACATATCGAAGGCTTTCGATAAACTTTAGCACAGAGCTTTTAATTCTTTCGTTCCAGTCGTTCTTTGACTGATATTGTTCATAGTCACCATTTCATTCTTTAAATTTATCCATAGTGCTATTCCTCAGAATTCTGTTTATCACAACTCTTTTTTTTCTATTTTGCATTAATGATCTATCTGTTACTGTGTCTCCTCTCCACTCTTAGGCTGATAACTCCACCACTTATCATTACTCCTTCCAGTTTGAAAGACGACTCATTCAATAAATGATACTAGGGAGGTAGCCTTGAAGCAAGAGACTTCTGATATTTCTCGTACTTTTAGTTGCGTTAAAAAACACATGATTGTTTTAAACTCTTCAATAATTCAGCTTCTTCATCTATCTACTAAACATAATCTTCCACACAACTATTATATTTTCTTTGATTACACAACTCTAGCCTACTTCTGTTCTTAATATTCGTAATATTTTTTCTCGTGATCTTTATTAGAAGGATCACATTATGTTCTTTCTAACAAGTTTCTAGAAAATTGGGTGTTCCAAGGGTCCTTCGGAACTTCTTATCACCACCACAGTTGTTAGCTCTGCAAATTGGCGTTATTCGCAATTGTATAGAATATAAATCGCATATCTGGGGTGGTTCCTTACATATTGCTCTCCTTGATAAAGTGTAGTCTAGTTCTTATATCGACTCCTTAAATCTCCTATTCTAACTCTCTTCAATCTTTCTATCCTTCGAACTGTTGCAACGCTCTCCTTACTCTATTGTTATTACAATCTAGTGAATTTACATTGCTTATTTGAATTTTCTAGTCATGTACCTCCTTCTTTGAGGAGAGTTCCTGCGACTCGTAATTCAGACAGTCTTATTCTTTCTCTGCCCCAGCCCTCTGACCCCATTCTTAACTGCTATGCTCAATCTTACATGTATTCCATTGGTAAAGTCTGGAACACATTTCATTTATCTATTTTTCCAACTACCTTTGATTTGCACAATTTCAAGCGCTGCGTATCGGAGCATGTCAGGCTTTAATTTGGCCCTGGTTTCAATTTTTTTAAAAACAGATGCAATTTTTCCTTTACCCACTGGAGTATATATATAATATATATATATATAATATATATATATATATATAAATTATATATATACATATTATATATATATAAATATATATATTCTTTTATATATATATATATATATATATATATATATATATATATATATATATATATATATAATAAAAATATATAATATATATATATATATATATATATATATATAGGCAAAAAAAGTTTCTTACATACTATTAACACAATGTTTTTTAAATCAGCAATTTGAAATTATGAAAAAATATAAATGATAAATGTTTGTTGTTAATTTGTAATATATAAAAAGTTTGGGAAAGATAAACTGTTTGAAGAATTCTTCCCTCTCAAATATAACTTTGGAACTAATCCCTAAAAATGTTTATTTACTTTAACATCTTAATAGCAATTTTCTAACTCAAAGAAAAAATAATTAAAAGTTATTAGTGTTTAATTATTGTTAAGTTAGCTTATTTTAATGTTATAATTTTTTAAAAATTAATTACTATTATTTTCTTCCCATTTATTTACTATCTAAATATATAATTAGGATGTATTAGCCATATGCTTTCATTTATATTTTTTATTACTTTTTTTTTTATTAGCAAAAAAATAAAGAAAAACGAAAAAAAAAATCATAATGGTTTTTTTTTAGTTAGTTTAAACCAAAAAACTAATCTGTTTTTGTTATTAATCTTTTATTTACTATCACTTTTTACACTTCACACTATTTTGAATTTATATAGTATTAATATTTTTTAAGTAATTTATTTTGTTAAATTTGTATTATTTGCTTTATTTGTTCATTCTATTTTTGACATTGAAAATGTATTAACATTAAATACGAAACGTCTGCTAAAATGAATTTATGTGTTTTCTTCGCATATATATATATATATATATATATATATATATATATATATATATATATATAATATATATTTATATATATATATATATATATATATATATATATATATATATATATATATATATATATATATATATTATATATATAATAATATATATATTTATATATATATATATATGTATTATATATATAATATATATATAATATATATTTAAATATTTATATATATAATGATTATAATATATTAATATAATATATTCATATAATATATTAATATAATATAATAATATAATATATTAATATAATATATTTCTTGAACATTTATAATATAATTATTATAACTATAATATGGTTAGCTTCTTTTCCCATTAGGGATTATATATATATATATATAATATATATATATATATATATTATATATATTATATATTATATATATATTATATTAATATATATATATATATATATATATGTGTGTGTTGTGTGCGCGATCTTTTGTGTTTTGTGTGTATGTTCTGTGCTGTGTGCGCAGTGTGCATGTGATGTGTATGTGTGCGTTTTATTAATCTGTACTTGGTATTATTTTGTTAATATGTACAAAATTTTTTTGAAAGTCGATGTATTAATAATTGCCCAAGTTGTATTTTTCTCCAAATTTGTTTCCTGAGACGATTTAAAATTATTATTAAAATTCCTGGAAAATAAATTGTTTGTGTTAAAGGGAAAGTAAAGATCACACCTACACTCTTTTATATATATATATATATATATATATATATAATATATATATATATATATATAGTATATATATTATATATATATATATATATATATAATATATATATATTATATATTATTAAAACATATATATATATATATATATAATATATATATATATATATATAATAATATATAATATATATATATATGATATATATATATACACTAGTGAACTTAATCGTGGATACCGTTTTAAATTTCCTGTATTTTAAATTTTAAAAATATTAAAAACTCGCTGTTTTGTACACAACCCTACTCGGTTAGAATTCTTCATGTTTATGGACTTATTATTCAAGCAGTTAACATGATTTAAACTATTAGAATGTTCTATTACTCTTTAAAGAAATATATACGGTATCTAGAATGTCTAAATAATGAAATTTTGTCAGGATTCATGGTTTTTGAGGTGTGCAACAGCTAAAAGTCATGTGTTCAATTTTAACCAATCGTAGGGCCTGAGAGATTGTCTCATACTCAACTCAAGGAGATTCCAGAAGCTATTTGAAGTAGTTTGCCAATGTTTGTTTTTAATCCGGGTGTGAGCTAGCCTGGTTAAGTGAGATTATGGTTCACATGTTCCATCAGTTTACTAAGCTTTGCTAAAATTTCCAATACAAGGCAAAAACGTTCTAATGATTACAGGAAAAAAGAAGGCAGACTGTTATCCTTCCTGAAGAAGGTTATACCCTACAATTGAATTTGCAAAAAAAAAAGATTGGTGGTGAAGCCATAAAATCATGGGAAGGAAGGTCTCCAAATCGGTCTAACCAGACGAGATCAACCAAAACTGACAAAAGAACGATCGAAAACCAAAAGTTGACACCGGCAAAGATAAAGGAAGAATCTCGCCACGGGGCATCTGCGAAGCTCAAAAGATATTAATAAGGTTTTGAAAACTTCTGAATTGCGAATTTCTGATCGAACGTCAGAAATTTCCGGGATAAAGCTGTATTAGCTTAATAAAGACCAGATGACGGAAGCGACGTGGACGGGCTCTATCCCTTAATATGGTGTAATGAGACCTTAATCTCCAGTCTTTAGAAGTGATTGGGATCAGGATTGGTTAGTCGTCGGATCACATTGAAAACTTTGTTAACAAAATGCATTCGCTATTTAAAATGAAAAACATCCTGGAGTGTAATGGTGTGGGCATGCATTCAAGATGTTGGTGTTGGAGAACTGGGAAGTTATAAAAGGGCAAAGCCAAAATAACCAAGATTTGATTCTTGAACCCAAATTCCTGTCTACAATAACGGTCTGTTGAGGATGGCTGCCGTGGTGCATATTTCAGCAGGATGAAGCTTAGTGCCACACAGCCAAAACCATTATGAATGTTAAATGACCACGATATAATTCTGTCGTCTGTTCCCATACTAAATTCCACTGGAAAATTGTAGTCAAGGCTGAAAATTCGTGATTCTATCGCCAAAACCCCTAGCAACAGCAAAGAGTAATCGAACCATCGGTCCAAGCTAGTAAGTATAAACTTTATAAACCTAGGACGTCTTGGTGGATAAGGCAAATAAGGATTGAGCTAAGTAAAAAACCATAAAGGATATCCAACGGAATAGTTAAAGATTTCTGCCACAATTTATAAATGCTTATGATAGTATTAAAAAGTTTTTGTATTATCATTCTTTTTACTTTCGTCAATTTTAATTAATATTTTCAAAATTATGCTGGGTGCCCAACATCACATTAAGCCAATTAAAATAGATTGTTGTTATGATTTGATAATAAATTTTTCAATTAAATATGAAATTTTACAAGTTTATAAATGGAGGTCAAAATACTATTAATATTTACAAAAAAAAATGGTCGGAAATCAATCCACTTAATATATATATATATATATATATATATAATATAATAATATATATTAATATTATAAAATATATAAAATATAATTATATAATATATATATATATATATATATATATATATATATATATAATATAATATATATATATATATATATATATATATATCGTCAGCGCATAGAGGTATAATGGTTATACTGTTTTGCGTGTTGATGGTTAAAAGGTTTGTGATATTTATTTGCATTTAAAATCAAACATAAAAGCTCTTTTGTTTGGATATAGATGGTGTATGTATGTATGTGTGTGTGTGTGTGTGTGTGTTGTGGAACTATCATATGGTGATGGAACCAAATTACTCCTCTGCTGATAAAGGAAAGATTATTTTTGTTTTATATGCACGAGGCAAATTTTACGAGGATTCTCTCCGAACGTATTTCCATTCTCCATTAATGACCCCCCACCTCCTGCCTCCCCCCCCCTCCCCTTCTCGATCTTTCAGTTCCACCAAATTCAAATATAAATATCATAACTTCTTCACAAAATATTATTATATTTGTTTTATTTATTTGTGTATTATTATTACTATTATTTTTATTATGATATTATTATTATTATTATTTGTTTTATTATATTATTATTATTATTATTATTATTATTATTATATCAACTTTCTCTGTATGTCAAGATAAAAAGCTCATGTTCCCAGCTCAATAATAATAATAATAATAAATAATAATAATAATAATAATAAAAATAATAATAATAATAATAATAATAGAAATAATAATAATAATAATAATAATAATAATAATAATAATAATAATAATAATAATAATAATAATAATAATAATAATAATAATAATAATAATAATAATAATAATAATAATAATAATAATAATAATAATTAATAATAATAATAATAATAATAATAATAATAATAATAAAAAAAATAAAAAATAATAAATAACAATTTGCTTGCTTACTTCCTTATTTTCTGTTACTCCTCGATGGAGTATAGGGCCTCCGGTATGTAGGATGCATCACCTCGCATTGGTACCACTCCAATAAAACGTCCTTATATAAAAGTAAATAAAATAAAATAAATAAAATAAAAAGTCCTTGCCAAATATCCCTGTGGTCTTCTCAACAAGTGTCCCACACATTTCCACTTCCTCCTCCCAATCTATTTCCCAATCCTTTGTTGTCCAGTCCTACAACACCTCATTTGAAATAACAATCTTTCTCCAGCTATTCTCCACGTGCATTTTTTTTACAGAAACAAGTACCTTATCCATTTTTACCTCTGATTTTCCAGGATGCATTCCCATATAACAATACCGATCTAACATTGTTATTGAAAATTCGATACTCTGCCCTTTCTTCTAACTGTCGTCATTTTCCAGTCTATTTTCAACTGCACAAATACAACACTTGCTTTTCCTGTTCTCTTTTCCACGTCCTTCTCTGCTTCTAATATATTACTTATCACACTTCCCAAATATGAGAAATCCTCTACCTCCTCCTCCAACTTTTCTCCATCATATTCAAAGGCGCAATCTTTACAATTTATTTTCATTGTTTTACTTTTTCTTCCACTTAATTTAAGATTCACTTTGTTTGCTTTCTCCTCAAGACAATCAGTTTTTCCATCGTGTATTTTCTCCTTTGCGATAACAGACAAACATCATCAACATAATCTAGATCCACAAAAAAATCCATTACCCACATCTTATTCACTTCCTTCCAAGTGTGTGTATGCTCTTATTACCTCGTCTGTTACCAAGAGACACCCCTGCCGTGTACACCTGAACTCACTGTGAATGCCTTCGTCAAAACACCCTCGTGCTCAACTTTACATTTATAGTTGCTATATGATCATTTTATGATTCTGATATTTATCCCTGGAAATCCATACCTTCTCATCTTTTTTCCAAATCGCCTCTCTTTGCAAGAAAACGAAGGCATTGTCGAAATCCACAAAAGCCATATTAACACTAGAGTTTTACTCAACACTTTTTCCTGCTATTATTTTCACGGTGTTAATCTGGTGGTCTTCAAACGATCTACTTTCTCTGACATCTGCCTGTTCCCTCGGCAGTATTCCATCTATCTGATTCCTTAACATAACCATTAATTTCCCCTTCCGTTGTCTATTAGCACCTGCCAAATCTCCTTTTTAGGCAGGTATTTGTAGGCCTTCCTTCCATTCTTTCGGGAAGGTTTCCGTCTCCAATATTAAGATAAAGAGATTCCATAATTTTCTACCATCAATTCCTGATAAGTCTTCAGATCTTCCGACTCTACTTGATACATTTCTTGAGCTCTTTCCATTTTTAGCTTTTTCAATACTTAATTAATCTCTCTTCTGGTCAGGGGTCCAATCTACACATTCAGCCTGCGTTTAGGCCTTCCATTTCGTTCTCTCCCTCCTTCACCTCATCCTTAAAGTGCTCCTTTCACCTAATTAATTGTTCCTCCTTAGTAGTTATTATTTTTCCATCCTTTCCTTTCAGTTAATATCCCTTTTTGTATCTCTTTCCAGTCAACATTTTTGTTATCTGGTACAGGGATATTCTTCCTGTATCCTTTTCCAGCAACATTTTCCGCTTCAGCGATCAAATTATCTACACATCATTATTTCTCTCTCCTCGTCCCTGTCTTAACTTTCTCTATTTTTCCTTGCGCATAAGTCCATCCATTTCCTTTTTTTCCTTGTTTATAATCTCGCCTTAGCTTTTCTCTATCTTTATCTTTTCCAAGCTTCCACTGAATCCATTTCGTGCACTACTCTCTTTTCATTAAACGTGACCCTCCAACTGGCTTCCCTAACAGTCTCTCTATGATGATGTCTTATCGTCTTCCTCCTCATCCTCCTCTTCCATCTTCTCATCTTCTGTATCTTCCTGATCTTGCATCACATCCATCAAATTACTGTTTCCCTATATCACTTTAAAACTACGTCTTGAATTTTTTCACGTTAAATTTTTATTTTTACTTTTCTATAAAGGTTGTGCGGTCTTCTTAGTTTGATCTTAAGATTTCTATTACAAATTGATCGTCTCTTTCTATGTCTAAAAGTTTTTAATTTACTTACTCGATGATGATCTCTATCACCCTCTTATCGCTAAGATGGTCAGTCAATTCTGCGTTCCACCATCTGGAGACGTAAAATGTAACCTTGTGACATTGTTTATGTGGCACAACGTTCCCCCAATCACCCTAGGGTCACATCCCTATCGGGTAAATAATTATTAATCGAAACTTTCTCCCATCTTGTTTTCTTCATCCTCAACACCTGCATCCATTTACTGTCGATTGATTTGGGTTTTAATTTGCCCTATGCGTTGGCATAATAATGTGGTTCTACTTGCCATCAAAGATCAAGATATCCTCGTTCTTTCACCACTCTCACCACTTTTTCGACTTCTGATAATGGTCCTCCTTTACTTCCTCTATTACTAGCCACTGGTCCGTATAACGGGTAATCACATTGTATATCCGTCGCCCATGCTTGCAACTTAATTATTCAAGGTAGAAACAACCTCTCCCATACGTCATATTATCCCCCACTTTCTCTCACGACATCATATTCATAAAATTTACCCATCTCTGTGCTTCTCTCCCTGGAGTCAACAAGAATACTTCTGTCTTGATCCCCAACCATCATCTTACACCCGTCAATTCCATCTTACCTAGCTCACAAACCAACATCGAAACCTATCTGAGTACCTCTTGCTTTCTTTGCCACCTTGTTTGCAACCTCGAAGTTCAAAAGAGAGTTCGCACAATTCCAAAGTCCACCTTTGATTCGTGATTTTATACTTTGGTTCGTTAAACAAAGATTTGTCCAGGTTTATCATAATAATCAGTTTCAGTAATAAATTTAAGTTTAAGGATCATGCAACTTCCCACTTGTGGGAAAAATAATTTTGACATAAAATGTACTTCAATCAGAAAGGTAAAACAATTTTTCCTGCAAAATTAAAAGTATTAGGATTATTTTCTGTTGAATCTACTTTTCTGCTTTAATCTCCTTTGCGCAGGGAGCATCTTGTCCATCAGTGACCTGATCATAAACTGAGTTTTCGGATCTCTGTTGTAATGCATTCTGTTTCAGCTCTTTTTGTTATATCACTCTTTCTATTTGCTGGTCCTTGTACTCTCTTGTGCCATTTTCAAAATCTCAAAGCTATTTCCACTATTTTTTCAACCTTTTTTATTTTTATAAATTGGCGTATTCCATAAGGTCTATAATGTGCAAGAATCCAGTTTTTTTTCTCTTAATCACTATTATTTTTTAAGCATGATCTATATTATCTACCTCATATTATTATTACCTCTTATATATACGTATATATATATATATATTATATATTATTTATCTATATATACAATATATATATATTAGGTCCTATATATATATTATATATATATATATTCGTGACATATAGGCAATATACCAGTTTTCTATGAATATCCCTTGTGAAAAAGCGCCAAAGTCCACATGACATGCACCAGCAGAGAAACACTTGAAATCTTTGTCCAGAAAGGTCAAACTGCTTTATGTATAGGCATGCCACAAAAGCACTGGCTTTTCCAGGTGCATAAGTCAAAGAAGCGGGAAATAATAAGAAACGGAAGAGTGCTTCTATAAAATACATAAAAGGAATGAGCTCATTGGCAGTTAAGTCGTGGGTTAAGAGTTGCAGAATTGATAAGGCCATGGAAAAGAGCTGTTTTCATAAAGTTTTTTTTTAGAGCTATAAATTCTTTTATCTTTTTTTAAAAAGAAAAAACAATGGAATTCTTCCAAGAAAGACCAATTGGGAGAGAAAACTTTAAGGATATTTAAGGAAAAAAATGTTTTAGTTGAGTGTTTTGCAA
>JABUQX010031947.1:57500-74515 GCA_015478945.1 Trachelipus rathkii
TATATATATATATATTCATAAAATAATAAATACATATATATATATATATATATATATATATATATATATATAATAATAATAAGAATATATATATATAAATAATAATAATATATATATAAATATCATAGGTGGAAGAAGTTTCTTTTAAATCAATTTTCATCCGTAAAGTAATCCCATTCACGAGGTTTCACTTTCACATCTTCTCTCTTTCTTTGCCCTTTAAATATTTAATGTCATTAAGTATGAAATAGTTAATAAATAAATAAACGGCCGACCTCTGAGACGATGAATATATGTTCTAATTTCTAGATGAATATATTTTCTATCTTCGAATTTGATTACCATTTGTAGAAAGTTTTGTCTTTTTATATATATATATATATATATATATATATATATATATATATATATATATATATATATATATATATATATTATATATATATATATATATATATATATATATATATATATATATATATATATATATATATATATATATATATATATATATATGCACAGGGTGATTCAAAACCTCTGCGACAAACTCGGAGGGCTGATAGAGCAAACGATAAGGAACATTTATTGTTAAATAGCCTATGTTTTATGACGCTTCGTTTCAAAGTTACGGACGATTGAAGGTACCCTAGTTTATGTTGTGTGACGCGTCGCATGTTGGTTACCGACGATTTACATTTTTTTGCTATTGAAATTCGCTTGCCACTTATCAGCCCAATCAAGAAGTTTATTTAAGCCAGGCTGAACTTTAATACAACTCTCAAGATTCTAAACAAAAGTTGCCAAATTTGCATCATCAGTAAACTTAAAAACTATTTTTAATTCCCTATAATCCAAACAATTTCCTTATATAGATTAAGAAAAGAAATGTGACAACCACATATCTATGAGGAACAGCACTTTTTAGAATCTCCCATATTGATTTATGACCATAAAGCAATACACATTGGTTTTTCTTGCTCAACTAATTAAATTATTTATCTGATCAGAACCCTATTCACCTAGTCCATATTGCGATAATTTGTGCATTATACTATCATGGTATATTTTATCATTGCTGAAATTTAATTAAGTAATATTAACTGATCCTTTTAAATTTCGCCGTCTTGAAAACCACCTTGCCTTTTGTAACCGGAATTCATGTCTTTGCAAAGGTTTTAAAGCAAATCATTGTTACGGGTACGATGTTTAATGAAGTTAATTATCTTGATAATATCGAGAAACACAACTTCTAACTCTGGTGATATATTTTTTTTTTTTGACTGCTGCTGAATTGCGATGAATTATGAGCGAGTAAAAGTAAAATCTTCCTTGCTAACACCTTTAACTTCTGCTACAAATCCGGCATTTTTAAGTATCATAGCTCCAGCATCGTCGATTCAGACCCCAAATCAATTTATTCATTGTAAACTTTGGCTTTTGAAAAACTCTACTTTGATAAAAATATCTCCCCCTTTTGTATGCCCTTTATATATATATATATATATATATATATATATATATATATATATATATATATATATATATATATATATATATATATATATATATATATATATATATATATATATATATATATATATATATATATATATATTTTTTATGTGGGTGCGGATGTCAGGGCAAAGGGCGGATGCGGATGCGGATGCGGATGTTTGATTTTAACATCCGCGGATGCTTCAGATATTTATATATATATATATATATATATATATATATATATATATATATATATATATATATATATATATATATATATATATATATATTACTATATATATATATATATATATATTATTTAGCTACAATCTATTAATATAATTGTTACCAGGGTGCGGGACGGGGACCCAACTCAAATGGACCCCATCAACCTCTTTCCATAACCTCCGACCTTAATGAAAGAGATTTTACATGGATTATATACTTTTTGCACTAGTATTGAAATTCAAATATGGGAAGGTTGTGTTTGAGAGACATCAATTTTTCAATTTTCTGCCTTTCTGCTGAGAGTCTGTTTCTCTTTTCATCATATATTAGCCCAGCATTGCTAAATGCTCTCTCACTTGGAACACTAGTTGGAGGACAGGCCAGGTATTTCCTTGCAAGTTTACTTAAGCGTGGGTAAACATTTTGCATTTGCTTAATTAACACTCCACCAACTGATAGGATCGTCATTTGATTTGTATCTAGTCGTTTTTCTTGGTGATAGTTTTCAATCATTTGCACTGCATCTTTTGATAATGCGTGTGTTTCTTCATCACTACTGGACTGTACAAATTCTTCCAGTGAATCTGTTATTGATTTACTTGTAGAAGATGTTGGTTCTGTATATTTCATTTTTCCTTTTAATGGATGGCTAATTAATAGACTGTTCGGATTGAAGTTTTCCTTGCAAGTTTACTCAAGCGTGGGTTAACATTTTGCTTAACTTTCCACCAACTGATTGGATCATCATTTGAATCTAATCGTTTTTCTTGGTGATAGTTTTCAATCATTTGCACTACATCTTTTGGTAATGCGTGTGTTTCTTCATCACTGCTGGACTGTAGAAATTCTTCCAGTGAATCTGTTATTGATTTACTTGTAGAAGGTGTTGGTTCTGTAGATTTAGTTTTTCTTTTAATGGGTGGCGAATTAATAGACTGTTCGGATTGAAGTTTTTCAACTGCAACACAAAGTAACGATTTAACTTGTCCTAATATCGTTACCAAAAAACTTGCTTTATAACGGGAATCTAAGTAAGTTGCAATAGTATGAAGGTCAATAATTTCCACAGAACTAAAGCGTTTTTCTACCTCTAGTTTGATTACATCTTTTATTTTGTTATTATTATACCCTTATTTCGAGAATGCTGGAATTTTTCATACGTTATTTAAATAGCACTTCAAAACAGAAACCAACAAATTATTTTGTTAGTTTCTTCAAATGGTTTCAATAGCTTTAACAAAAATTTTAATATTTAATTTGATTTTGATTCATAAAAAGAAAGGGATGAATAATGCTAATGAAGTTAAATAAAAAATAATGCTTTAACAAAAAAAAAGCCTTACCTTTTAAACTTCTGTATAAGTTTATTCGACCAATGATTAGGTAACTTGGAGTCAGTTTAAGTTTTTGTGCTTGCTGAATTATAGTAAACAATGAAGGTTAGGGCCCTAACTATGCAGACCGTTCTTCATGTACAATTTACCACTTTAGCACCAGATGTAATTTTTAAAGTTTTCAACAAACGGATCAAAAAAAGAAGGACAACTTTTTCTCATGACTTCCAGTCGCAGACTAGCCATTTTAGATGGTTTATTCTGTCACTGACTTAACTTTTTTAATTTTTTGTCATGATTATGGACTTTGTTAAACTAAAACAAGACTCCCTTTTTAATCAAAGCATCATTTTTTAGAAAAGTTAGAAAAGTAAAGTTTTAATTTATTTCAAATTTGTAAATTTAATTGGTTAATTTATTTGGCCAAAATAAAGTTTGATTTTGTTTTTGGTATATTTAAGAAAATTTAAATTTTAAGGAACATTATAAAAATTTTCCAACATTCCCAAAGATAAAAAAAAAAATTTTTTTTTTTTTTTATTTTTTTTTTTTTTTATTATTATTATTAAACCTAAGAAATATTTACTACTACTACTATTCAGCTGGAGTAACCTTTTTTTTTTTTTTCTCTTCTCCAGCAAATTAACCTACAATACTTAAATCTAAATAAGATCTGCCTTAATGAGCCTTTTTAATTGCTCATCTTGTTTTTTAGCAGATAACCTTTTTGGTCTAGAATCAGTCTTTTCAGGAGAACTATTTACATTTGTCTGGTTAGGTAAAGGGTCTTTGTCAGGAATGTCGTCATTATGAGGAATTTCTAGAGGATATAGATTATAAACATGTCTCTTTGATTGGCTTCCAGAACCAGTTTGCACTGTAACATGCCTAATAATACCCTCATCATCAGGATGCAAATTCACTATCCTAGCCATTTTCCAAAAGAACTTTGGAGTTTTAGTTGCCTCATTTAAGAGACAAAGATCACCAATTTTAGGTACTTTATTTGAACCTATGAGTTTATGTTGTTTTTTCTCAAGTTCTCTTAAGCCTAAAAGATACTCTTCTCTCCATTTTTTCTTTATTAATTCTGCCTGACTGGTTAATGTCTTAAAATTTTTAATAATTAATTTCTTTTCATTACCCTCAAAGGTGGGATCTAACTTTTCACCCATATCAGTGGATGAAATTTCATTGTCAGGCATAGTTAAAAAATTATATTTAATTATATCCTGTCCAAATACTAATTTGAAAGGAGTTATTACTTCATAGGAGGGATCTTCATTAGAGCTAACATAAGTAAGAGGCCTTGAATTTATAGTATGCATAATTTCTTTTACTAAGGTGGTGATATTAGATTCTAAAATTAATTTACCTTTCAATGAAGTATAGAGAGCCTTTTTTACCAAGCCCACTATACGCTCAACCACTCCCAAAGTTCTTGGGGAGTAACTACCAGTGAACTGCCAAGCAATACCATTCTCACCAAAATACTCCTTTGCCTTATCAGTTTCAAACCAATGGGTTAAGTATTTACTAGCTTTTTTAAAGGTTGATTGATTATCAGATATAAGTTTTTTTGGCTGAGAATATGTTAGTGATAAATGGTAAAGCTCTTTTAGAAAAGTATCTGTAGTTAAGTCATGACAAACATGGATACTTGTGAAACGTGTGTTACAACATGTAAAAAGTAACAGATAAACCTTTGATTTTTCATTTGAGTTTGTTTTAACCATAATAGGACCAGCATAATCTACTGCTGTGGTTTCAAAGGGATTTTTATACTCAAATTTTTCTTTAATTAAAGGACCTACTGAGGGAATATCATAGGCCTTACAATGATATTTTTTACAGATTACACAATTTTTTAACATCTTTCTAACAAGTTGTCTTATTTGGGGTATCCAAAATTCCTGCCTTAACATATTGCAAGTTGCTGATAGACCAGCATGATTAGACTTTTGGTGACATTCAAATGCTATTATTTTAGTAAAATGACTGTCCTTAGGAAGAAGCACAGGATACCTTGCAGAATATGGAATTGTACCTCCATATCTATATCTGCCCATAGTTCTTATTATACCTTGTTTATCCAAAAAGAGTTTTAAATCCTTTTGGAGATCTGGGAGATCATTAACAGGGCTACCTTCTTTGATCTTTTGCAGGAAATTTAATTCATTAGGGAAAAATTTACCTTGAATATACTTAATCCAATAATTTGAAGCTACTTTATTAAAACTACTGGGAATTTTAAGCAAAGTATCTATTCTCTGTTGAAGGGTTAAATTGGGTTTTGGATTAAATTTATGAGTCCTATAATATTTGAGATTATTTATAAATCTAAAGACATAACCTGTAATTCTTAATATTTTATTTCTTTTTGAAAACCTTTCCACATTAAAAAGGGGTTCAATGGGTTCATTATTACCTGCAGTAGATGTTACTGCATTAATAACAGTTTGATTTTTTAAATCTACTACAATTGTTTTAGGCCATAGATCTTCAGACTTAATAAATGATGGACCATTTAAATAAAATGTTTTAAATTTTAAAAACCTTTTACTCGATAGTTCCCTAGTGAGTAAATCAGCAGGGTTTTCTACACCCGCAACATGACGTACCTCCACATTACATGGAAATTGTGCACTCTCCTTCTGAATTTCTAATACCCTATTTTTTATAAAAATAGATTGCATTTTTAGAGATTTTTGACCTATCCAATTAGCAGCTACCAGAGAATCCGTCCAAATAACTGTATCAAAAAACCTACCATGAGCCTCATAAGTTTCAATTAAATATTTAATTAGATTAATACCTAGACAAATGGCCAAAAGTTCTAATTGACAGATTGAATATTCTTTTGATTTAGGGTTTATTCTAGATTTTGCATAAATTAAACTAGACCATTTGTTTTTTACCAAGTAACAACTTACACCATACCCAATATGGCTGGCATCACAAAAAACATGAAGCTTATAGTCATCAAACTCTTTTAAAAGTTCAGGAAAGGCCATTCTGGGAAATGTTATATTAGATAACTTTAAAAGATCTTTACAATAGTAATGCCACTCTTTTAATAGGTTAGGTGAAACAATTTCATCCCAATCAAGATCTTGAGACACCAATTTTTGCATAAATACTTTAAGTTTAAAAGCTACTGGGGCTACAAACCCAAGGGGATCATACAAACTTTGTACAGAGCTTAATATTTCTCTCCTGGTTTTGGCATTTTTATTTGGTTCAAAATTCTTTAATGAAAGTAAATCATTTTTTCTGTCCCATGAATAACCTAATAATTTAGTACTCAAAGGATTTTCAGTTGAACTTATCCCTAGTTTATTAAACATTAATTCAGCTTCAGGACAGCTAGAAGCCGACTGATACAGATGAAACCCATAAGGTTCCATATATTCAATAGCTGAATCAAAATTATCTTTAATTTCATTTAAATTAACAGAAGGTAATACCAAATTATCCATATAAAACCTTTGTGCAAAATATTTACCCTTTTCTGTGCCTTTAGATTCCAAAAGAGTATGAATAGCCTCCTGAAGTAAAAAGGGACTACATTTATTTCCAAAACACACCCTATTATATCTAAAGCATATCAAATTAGATTTTGACACTGGTTGATTAATGTCTTTTAACCATAATATTTTATGAGCTTCTCTATCAGAATTTTTTGCAAGATGTAACATTAAGAAAGCTTTCTCAATATCTGCAATTGTAATATATTTACCATGTCTGCTTAATATTAAAAGCCTGGCTATATGAGGAAGGAGGGAGGGACAATCTTCTATGGCATCATTCAAAGCTATATCTTTGTCAAATTTTTTACCAGTGGGGTCAACTACAATTCTAATTTTAGTGGTTTCCACATTAGATCTTAAAACCGCAAAGTGAGGTAAAAAATAATCACTACTTATATTATTTTCATTTAAGGGCACTTGATAAAGAATTCCATCATTTATTTGTTGATCAAAGATTTCATCATATTTTTTAAGTAATTTATTATTTTTAAGCTTTGAAATTAAAGTTCTTAACCTACCATAAGAATACTCAAAATTTGGGGTTAAATTACTTTTATCATAACCTGACTTCCAAGGAATTTCCACTGATACCTCCTCCTCTTTTATTTTTACAGTCTCTAAAAAATTGGCAATAATCATTTGTTCTTTAGTAGAGTATTTTTGATCATTGTAAACACCCACATTTTCTAGATTACTAAATTGAGCAATATTCTCAGACATGTGCATCTCGTTAACCTTATCGTCTACAACCATTGACTCAGTAATTAAATTAATATTAGTACTTAAATTATTAGTTTTTAGGTAGTCAGATGCACATCCCTGTAATATTACTCCAAATTTGGAGTTGTATGCCATTGCATTACCAATTTTAATTATTTCTAAGTCTAAGTCTTTAATACTTGATGCACCTATTATTATTTGAAAATTATTAACAGTATTAGAAGAGTAGTCATCAGCTAAATTATATCCTTGCCATTGCAAAGATGTTTTTAAATTCAAAAGGCCATCAATTTCAAAACTTAAAGGAATTGTATCAACAACCATTGCATTTATTTGATTTGGGGAATTTTCAATATAAAATTTAGCAAGTTCAAAACATGATTTATTAGTTTGAGAAATAAAACTACTAATAGTAATAGCTTCATTAATTACTTTTGTGGATATACCTAATGCTTTCAGAGCACCAGTAGTTATAAAGTTATCTTGAGAGCAACTATCAACCATGCACCTAAATTTAACAAACTCTCCTAAATTATTCATTATGGGCAACATTAGAGAGGGAAGAATTGATTTTCCACCTACTTCACTTAAATGGCACCCTAGACTAGTTTTACTTTCATTTTTTGTATTACCTTTTACTACTTGTTCTTTAGTTTTACTTTTTTCATTCTTTTGAGGATTAGAATCTACTTTTTCAGAATTTAAACACAAAAAGAAAAGATGAGATCGCTTTTTACAAAATTTACAAGGATCTAAGGTAACTTTACATTTTTCTTCTGTATGGAATTTAGAAGTACACTTTTTACAATGACCTAATTCTTTGTTTCTCTCAAATTTAGCCTTATTACTAGGATAAGTACTACACCTTGAAATACTATGCCCTTTTTGGTTGCATAACTTACACTCTAGATCAGCTATAGTTGCTACAACTGAACTTTTAGGTTTACGTTCTTCATAGAAATATTGAGAATTTTGATCAGGGGAATCATTAGACTTAGATATATTTTGTTTTTTAGAATGATCATCTGAATTAATGCACTTAACAGAACTAACTACAGAATTAATAGCTTTATTACTTTCTTGGTCACCAAGAGTTCTTGTTGCTTCTGCGACTGCCTTTTTAAACTCTTCAAAAGGCTGGTGCAGTTTATACCCACAAGTTCTTAAATAATCTTGTAACTCTTTTGATAAGGAGTTAAAGTAAATATATAATTGTATATCTTCAATATTAATTTCATTATTTTTAAGTAAATTTATATTGGCATTCATATATGCCTGAAATTCATGTAAAGATTTATAACACTTATTAGCTTTGGGAGTACTTAAAAGATTTTTAATCAAAGAAAATTTAATTTGCCCAGGTGAAGCATAACATTCCTCGAGTTGTTCCCAAGCCTCATCATATGAGGTCTCGGACTCCTGTATGCAATTAATTTGAATTAAAGGATTACCTTTTAAGGATTGTTTAAGATACGCAAATTTTTGAATATTGCTAAAATTAGGCTTATCATAAATATTTCTAAAAGAAATTTCAAAATTTTTAAATTGTGATGGATTTCCATCAAAGGGAGTAATTTTCAGTTCTGGAACCTTTACACTTGAATACTGCATTAAGGGGATTTGAACTGAGCTATTATTTTGGACACCTGGACCCAACTGCTGAATTACTTTATTAATATAAGTAAAGTAGTAAGCATTTTTATCCTCAAGAGCTTCTAATCTTTCATCATTATATTCAGGACACTCTACAAAACTTATACTAATATTATCATTTAAAGTTTCTAATTCATCTCTAAATTTTTTTAATGTAAGGATTTCATTAGTCTTATCTTCTAATGATAAATCTTTAATTTGAGGAATTAATTTATTAATAGATTTAGTGGTAGAGCCCCTTTTAATGCCTCGACGTTTAACAAGATTGACAACTACCAAAAGTTGACTTGAGGGTTCAGTAGAAAATTTCTTTACTGAATCCCAGTCAATGTCTGTGACACTCATTTTAAATTATAAACAATTTTAATCTTAAATTTAAATGCAAAATTTACAGAAAAACATTGTACTTTGCACAAACCTTATCAATACCATTACAAAGGGACAGTAGGCCCACTCTTACAGGCTAGGATCAAGGCTAGGCTAGGCTTATAGGCTGGGCTAGGCTTATAGGCTAGGCCAGGCTTATAGGTTAGGCTAACCATTTCTTTAGGCCAGACTTAATAGCTAAGGTTAAAAAAAAAACTTAATACTACAAATTATTAACATAGGCCTACCTAATACGCAAAACTCTGGTAAGTAGGCTATGTTTATTAGCTTAGGCCCTTTTATACTTAGGCCCAATGCAAGTATTAATAACACCAAGTAGGCTTCGCTTAAAATAAACACTTAAGTAGACCCTAGGCCTACTTTACGATCAAAGATAACACTTTGTCATTAAATTTTAATTAATTTGGTTCAAAAATACTGATAAACCTCGAATTACCTAATAATTTTCACGTTAAGTAAGTAAATTTATTAATTAAACAAATTATCAGGCATGTTACAATTGAGAAATTTGGAAAAATTTACGATCTAGTTTAGACCGTGGATCAGAGTCTGCCAAGTCTGAAATATAGTCATAGTATAAGTATATGTACACTGTGGTCAAAGTCGAAACTAATCTAGATCTAGTAATTGGTAAAAGTTAAACCTTAAATTGAACTATGATTACACCTTTATTTCGAGAATGCTGGAATTTTTCATACGTTATTTAAATAGCACTTCAAAACAGAAACCAACAAATTACCTTGGCCAAACATTATTCCCCCTACGGGCCACCATTTTAACAAAAATTTTAATATTTAATTTGATTTTGATTCATAAAAAGAAAGGGATGAATAATGCTAATGAAGTTAAATAAAAAATAATGCTTTAACAAAAAAAAAGCCTTACCTTTTAAACTTCTGTGTAAGTTTATTCGACCAATGATTAGGTAACTTGGAGTCAGTTTAAGTTTTTGTGCTTGCTGAATTATAGTAAACAATGAAGGTTAGGGCCCTAACTATGCAGACCGTTCTTCACGTACAATTTACCACTTAAGCACAAGATGTAATAATTTGTAAAGTTTCCAACAAACGGATCAAAAATAGGAGCACAACTTTTTCTCATGACTTCCAGTCGCAGACTTGCCATTTTAGATGGTTTATTCTGTCACTGACTTAACTTTTTTAATTTTTTGTCATGATTATGGACTTTGTTAAACTAAAACAAGACTCCCTTTTTAATCAAAGCATCATTTTTTAGAAAAGTTAGAAAAGTAAAGTTTAATTTTTCTATTTCCAAATTGAAATTAATTGTAATTATTTGCCAAATAAAGTTTGATTTTGTTTTTGGTATATTTAAGAAAATTTAAATTTTAAGGAACATTATAAAAATTTTCCAACAATATGAATGGATAGAGTTAGATGTGCAGGTGAGAAGATCATTGATGAAAAGCAGGAATAAAGCAGGAGATAAAACAGAACCCTGAGGAACACCACTATTGACAGAAAAAGAAGAAGTCGCCCCATCAACAACAGCCAACATGACAGTGAAAGAAAGCTTAGACTGATAAGTAAAGCAAAGAGAAGAAGGAAACCCCAAGGAGGGGAGCTTGGTGAGCAGTGACGCGTGCCATACCCGTCAAATGCTTTGGATATGTCAACGCCACCACGCAAGTCTCTCCGTAGTTCCTAAGGCGGAAAACCATAAATCTGGTAAAATAGGAAAAGTATATCGCCAGTTTGATCTTTGGCACCTGAAAAACCGTACTGGTAATCAGAAAGAAGGGAAAGAGATTCCAGATGATCTAAGAAGGAGAGTTGAGAAAGGTTTCCAAAGATCTTAGAAAGATACAAGTGAGAGCTAGTAGGGCGATAGTTAGAGAGATCAGAGCAGCATCATTTTTTTCGGAATAGTTGGACATGATTGCGGCGCCTTCCAACACTGAGGAAAATTGCTAGTATTGAGTCATAGATAATATAAATAAACAGAGGGTGGGTCAGCACGTGAAGCACCACTCCTCAAAACTCGGAGAGGAATTGCCATCCGGGCACCCGCCTTCCTAACTTCAAGATTTCAGAAGCTTCATGCACCCCGATCAAATTGAAATGACAGGTAAAGCATAGGACACCTGAAGAGGAGAAGGAGGAGGAGAGTAAGAGAATACCAGAATCGTCCAGGGTTGAATTAAAGGAAAATAGGAGGCCAAAGAGATGATGCCTTTTCAGTTGGAGATATAACACAGAATCATTCAGACGGAAAAGAGGAGACAAGGATATTACAAGAAGTTGTTAGAGATGTTTTTGCAAGAGGCCAGAAAGATTTCAGTAAGAGAACCAAGGAGGTCAGCGCATTTTCGTTAATTGAAGTCCTTTGCTCGTCGAAGAGTAATCCCTCAACGAGTTCTAGCTGATATGAAAAAATTGGCAGAGTGATAGGAGAAACGAAATTTTCCACACCCGATAAGCATTGTATCTAGCCTGAATGCCAGAACAAACGCACGATCGAACCCATGGATTTTTGAGACAGAAAAAGATTTAGTCCAAGAAAGAATGAACCTGCTCATCCCAATAACAATTACAGTTCCCACTTTATCGGCCGAATCTGAAGCGTCTTAAGAGTCAAAAGCAGTCACTTTCGATTATAGTTAGCGTAGAATAGGCAACGCCAATGCCCCCCAATCGCCCGATCAAAGTGCCAGAAAAAAACCCATATCAGGATGGAATTTGAAGGAGGAAATATTAAAAATTGATAGGAATAAGTTTGTCAGATTACCGATAGGAGAGAATTGTGTATTATAGAGAGAAGGACTAGTGTGAAACATAGGTCAAGTTGTTTCAAGAAATCGGTTGGACGATCCGGAATGTTGTAGTTATTTAAATCAAGTCTCCAGATCGTTGAAGAATACTGAATGATTCGGCTTCCTTCCCAACTAAATCAGTACGAGAAGGAACCCAAAACAATTCATTTTGTTAATTGAAACCCCTAAATAGAGACCTCATATTTGATGAAGAAGGATATAACATTCTCTGAGAAAGTAGTAATTAATCAAAAAAGCAATGAAAATCTGTTCGTTAGGAGAACATGTAGCCAGAAGCATAAGAATATTTAGTAGAAGGAAGAAAGATTTTGAAGCACAAAAACAATCTGAATTAGAATTCGAGTATTCTTCGAGACGTTTATAGGAATGTTATATTTACATAGCCACATACTCCACCCTTCAAACGGAAAATATAAAATAGTTGTAGTTGGATATATTAAACGAGTGACAGGATGAATTCTTAGCCATCTGGTTCTCAGACAGAGCAAAAAATTAGGTTTAGAGTTAGAGAGTTAGTATTCCATGGATGCAGAGATTAAGTGCAAGCATTGATGGTTGGTAAAGTCAAAAGAAACCCACGCCCTGTGGCAAATCTGCTATCATACACGCACACGCACAAAAAAAAAAAAAAAAAAAAAAAAAAAAAAAAAACAGAAACAAATAGACAAAAAACCAAAGGAGAAATGAGGAAAATTTATTCGTACGCTAAAACCTAAATTTTAAAACGATAAAACCCTAATTACAGCAAATATCTAAAATAGGAAAATAATCCAGAAAGCTTAAAAACACTCACGCAATCACACGCTCTCACGAAATTGCTCGTACAAAAAAAAAATACTTATTGATCAACTAAAAAAAGTAGAAGATAAATCTGTATAAATTATAATAGTGGCTGTCAAAATAGGTAAATTTTACGCTATAAGACCAAGTTGGAGAACGCTAAAAAAATCTAAGTTAAAAAAGGAAATCGAGGAAAAAAAAAAAAAACATAAACTTGTACTAGCTATCTATATCGAACTAGATTAATTATTGAATCTAAAGTTTCTCATAATTTTTCATCCAAAAAAGTAAGAAGTATCGCTAAAAAAGTATCTGCAAGTATCGCCATTTAACCCGCATAACTTGATACCGATACCATCAAAAATGGCCGATACTACCATACCGATACTATCGGTACATCCCTAATTATAAATAAAATATATAAAAGTATAATAAATATATAAATAATAATAAATATATATAAATATATATATTATATATATAAAATATATATATATATATATATATATATATATATATATAAATATATTATATATATAATATATATATATAAAATATATATATAATATATATAATATATATTATAATAATAATATATATATATATATATAATATATATATATATAATATAATATATATATATAGTAATTAGATATGCTCTTGATCACAAAAAAATCCAGAAAGTGGACCAGTTTTGAAATGAAATATTTTTGAAAATCATGTTAAAAAAATAGGTTACAGGGTGCACTTGAGCCGGATTAAAATGAACGATTACAAAAAACAAAACATGACCCCAAAAAAAGCGTGGGCCATGCCTGCCAGTTGCCCATTTGGTTAATCTGCCTTGTTAGGACCCCTCTGTCCCAAATTTACTGCCAAGAACCCCAAAAATATATGTGCCAAATAGTCTGCAAGATGCAAAATTTGTACTAGTTAAAAAACAACAGCATGGCAGAAACAAACTAGAACCCAATATTATCATGACCCCACCCATAGTAAAAGTTATCTGGAAAATGTGTACATAAATAAGATAATTCAAAGTGCAATGAAAACTTAAATAAATTTAAAGCTATAATTTTATGTTAAATAATGATTGTGAAGAATTAGATGATTTATAAAAATTCCTATTGGTGCTAAAGTTTATATATTCTAATGCCAGTATAATCTTGTGATATAAGTGATATAAGGGTGAAACTTCCATGTAGCATGTTGATTACTTTTTAGGTTAAATCATTTTGTTAAATTTGTTACCTCTACCACTTGAATTTTCACTAAATCTCCTCTATTATTCTAATACTGTAGAAGGACTGGGTGTTCAGGTGTAAATCTCCAAGTAAACTTGGAAATTCACCTTCCAAAAGTCACCACATGCAACAATTGTTCATTATTGTGTGTAAACTTTTAATATGATTTTTATTAAATAATACTGCATGTTGATTTGAATAAATCTTAAGATTTACGTACTATTGTTGCCGAGAACATGCTTTTAAATATGTAGTGTTGGTAACCCTGATTTTTGAAAGAGAGCAACAGAAAAATTATTAGCGTGAGAATGCTGAAGAGAATTATGTAGCCTAGATTAAGTGTATTATAGTGTAAATAGTACAAGTAAATAAGTACGTAAATAATAAATAATAACGGGAACAAATTTTTAATTAATCCAAGTTAACTACATATAAGAAAAATTTCAAATATATTAAAATTAGAAGTGAAAATATTGAAGTAATTTTCATTGGAATAGGCCTAGACTTAGTCTTTAAATATATATATATATATATATATATATATATATTATATATATATATATTATATAATATATACTATATATATATATAAAATATATATATTATATATTAGTATATGTATTATATATATATATATATAATATATGTTGTAAAATGTATAATTTTTTTTTTAATATATATATATAATATATATATATATATATATATATATATATATATATATATATATATATATATATATATTATATATATATTATATATATAGTATATATTATATATATATAAATATATATATATATATATATATAATATATATATATATATAATATATATATATATAAGATATATATAATATATATATTATATATATATATATTAGTATATATAGATATATATTATATAAATACTATATATATAAATATATATATATAATTAATCTATATTATAATATATAAATTATTATATTATAATATATAGAAGATTCGGAGCTTTATGACGCTGAGTTTGGTAAGTAATTATATAAAGGGCCTATAGTAATAATAAGAAACTTCAAATAAAGTTAATATTTATCAAGTACAAATCATGAAGGTCTTCAATGTGTAGGAGCGTGAGCTTTCGATCTAAACGAGATCCTCCTTCAGACGCATTGAGTTGAAGACTAAATGTAATTTATAAAAGAAATGTATAGTTAAAAAAGTTGTTAAAAATATTATAAAATTAATTAATTGAATTTAGTTTTGATTTTTTTGAAAAAAGGTGTGGTGTTAATTATTTTGTTTAAGGTGGGGTCGAGAGCATATTCTCCTTTTAATTTGTTAAAGTTAGGGAAATTTTGTATGCAAATGGATTCAATAATTTTACGTTGTGTAGGATCTAGTACCTGTAGAATTGGTGTCATGTCATTGATGTTAATGTTGTGATTGTGTAATGTTCTGTGAAGGGTGAGTGCCGAGTTTTGTGAGTCAAAAGAGAGGTCATGTCTATGTTGGTATTTGCGTCTAGTAAAATCATTAGTCTCTCCTATGTAGCAAGAATTACAATTAGAACATGGAATTTTGTAGACGCATTGTGAGATGTTATTGAAGGTGTGAGTAGGGGGTTTGAAAATACGTTTAAGAGAGGTTGTATTGGAAGAGGTTAAACGAATAGAATTAGGTAATGATTTAGTGATATTTGTATTAGGGGTGTGTGGAATAGGTAAATAAGAAAAAGTGTTGTTGGGGGGAGTGATAGGAGGGTTATAAAATTTCTTTTTGGCCTGTTTGAGAGAGTGAGATATTATGTGTTTGGGGTAAGAGAGTTTAGTGAAAGTGCTAAAAATATAATTCAGTTTGTAGGAAAGGAGGAGAGCAAATCCGTAGGGCTCTAAGAAAAAGGGAAGTTAAAACACCTGATTTTGTGTTGGTGGTATGAGAAGAAAACCAGTGTATATAGGAGGGGTTAAAAGTAGGTTTTCTATAAACACTATAGAGGAAAATAGGACTGTTATTCCAAGTAAGTAGGGTATCAAGGAAAGGCAAAGTTTTGTTGTTAGAAGATTCCATGGTGAATTTTATGTTGGGGTGGATGGAGTTGATGTAATCGAGTATGAGAGTGGGGTCATTGGTTAAAGGTGTGGATACAAAAATATCGTCAACATAGCGGAGCCAAGTTGTGTTAGAGAGAAGAGGATGGTTTAATATGAAGTAATGTTCTAAAAGTTCCATGAATATGTTACTAAGAATGGGTGAAAGGGGGGATCCCATGCTTAGGCCAGAGTTTTGTTTGTAATGTAAGTTGTTAAAATGGAAGTAGTTATGTTCAAGAGTAAGAAATATTAATTGTTTAAGGAAAGGGAAAGGGTAATTCAAGGTGTAAGTGTGTTCATTGAAATATCTTTCTAAAAGGTTGATAGTAAATGGGACAGGTACAGATGTGAATAAAGAGGTGACGTCAAAGCTGAGGTTATGGTTATTATTAGGTGTTATCTGTTGTGTTTTATGAATAAAATCATCAGTGTTCTTAAGATGAGAAGTAGAAATGCATCCAAGTAAAGGTTTAAATTGTTTAGCCAACCAGGAAGAAAGTTTGTAAGTGACTGAGTTAGTGTTGGAGATGATAGGACGTACAGGATAATTGTGTTTGTGTATCTTAGGGATTCCATAGAACTGTGAGAGACGTGGTAGTCTGGGTTTTAAGTCAGAGCGTAGGTTAGGAAAATCTTTGGTAATTTGTTTAAGTTTTTGGTTAAAAATGTTGTGGGAGTTAGTAAGTGGGTTTTTGTTTAAAAGAGTGTATGTATTGTTGTCACTGAGTAAGTTGTTACATTTGGAAATATAATCAATTTTATTCATAATTACCAGGTTTT